>JAJIBD010026500.1:0-22504 GCA_021461705.1 Cryptotis parvus
GATTACTTTGAGAGCCTATATGCCATGGGAAACACTTGAGAATCTAGAAGAAATGGATCAATTCCTGAAGTCCTATAACCTCCCACGGCTGAAACAAGAAGACCTCCAATACCTGAATAAGCCTATCACCATTGAGGAAATAGAAGCAGTAATTAAAAGTCTGCCCCAAACACAAAAGCCCAGGTCCAGACGGATTCCCTAGTGAACTCTACCAAACCTTTTAAGGAGGGACCTACTGCCAGTCCTTTTCAAGCTCTTCCAGGAAATAGAAGAAACAGAAACACTCCCAAACAGCTTCTACGAGGCACATATCACCCCTGATACCCAAAGCAGGGAGAGACAACACAAAAGAAAAAAACTACAGACCAATATCCCTGATGAACACGGATGCTAAGATCTTCAACAAAATACTAGCAAACAGAATCCAAAGACTCATCAAGAAGATTATACATCATGACCAAGTAGGATTCATCCCGGGAATGCAAGGATGGTTCAACATTCGCAAGTCCAATCAACATAATACATCATATCAATAAAGAAAAAAATAAAAACCATATGATCCTTTCAATAGACGCAGAGAAAGCATTTGACAAGATCCAGCACCCGTTCATGATTAAAACCCTCCAGAAAATGGGAATTGAAGGGACTTTCCTCAAGATAGTTACAGCCATCTACCAAAAGCCCACAGCGAGCATCATTCTAAATGGGGGAAAAGTTGAAAGCCTTCCCCCTGAGATCAGGGACAAGACAAGGTTGCCCCACTCTCACCTCTTTTATTCAATATAGTACTGGAAGTACTTGCCATAGCAATCAGAGAAGAAAAAGGACATCAAGGGCATCCAGATAGGCAAGGGAAGAAGTCAAGCTATCATTATTTGCAGATGACATGATATTATACCTAGAGAACCCTAAACTCTCTGCAAAAACTCCTAGAAACAATAGACGCATATAGTAGAGTGGCAGGATACAAAATCAACACCCAAAAAGTCGGTGGCTTTCCTATATACAAATAACGAAAGAGAGAAGAAAGGGATATTAAGGAAACAATTCCATTCACAATTGTGCCACAGAAAATCAAATACCTAGGAATCAACTTACCCAAGTGTGTAAAGGACCTGTACAAAGAAAACTACAAGACACTGCTCCAAGAGATAAAAGAGGACACAAGGAAATGGAAACATATTCCCTGCTCATGGATGGGGAGAATCAACATTGTCAAAATGGTAATACTCCCTAGAGCTCTGTACAGATTCAATGCAGTCCCTATAAGGATACCCATGACATTCTTCAAAGAAATTGACCAAACACTCCTGAAATTTGTATGGAACAATAAACCCCCAAGGATAGCTAAAGCAATCCTCGGGAAAAAAGAAGATGGGAGGCATCACCTTTCCCAACTTCAAACTGTACTACAAGGCAGTAGTAATTAAAACAGCATGGTATTGGAATAAAAACAGACCTGTGGACCTATGGAATAGAATTGAGTATCCTGACACCCAACCTCAAACACATGATCATTTAATCTTTGATAAAGGTGCAATGAGTCTAAAATGGAGTAAGGAAAGCCTCTTCAACAAGTGGTGTTGGGAAAACTGGGCAGCGACATGTAAAAAAAATGAATTTGGACCTGTGTCTAACACCATGCACAAAAATCAGATCAAAATGGATTAAAGATCTCAATATCAGACTTGAATCCATAAAAGTACATTGAAGAAAATATAGGAAAAACCCTCCACGACATTGAAGCTAAAGGCATCTTCAAAGGTGAAACATCACTAACAAAGCAACTAGAAGAAAGATAAACATATGGGACTACATGAAACTAAAAAGCTTCTGCACCTCAAAAGAAACAGTGACTAAGATACAAAGCAGTCCACAGAATGGGAAAGAATATTCACCCAATACCCATCTGATAAGGGGTTAATATCCAGGATATATCAGGCACTGGTAGAACTTTACAAGAAGAAAACAAACAACCCCATCAAAAAATGGGGAGAAGAAATGAACAGAAACTTCAGCAAGGAAGAAATTCGAATGGCCAAAAAACATATGAAAAAAATGCTCATCATCACTAATCATCAGAGAGATGCAAATCAAAACAACAATGAGATACCACTTTACACCACAGAGACTGGCACATATTCAAAGAGCAAGAACAACAAGTGCTGGCGTGGATGTGGGGAAAAGGGGACACTCATCCATTGTTGGTGGGAATGCCGGCTGGTACAGCCTTTCTGGAAAACAATATGGACATTCCTCCAAAGACTAGAAATTGAACTCCCATTTGACCCAGCCATACCACTCCTGGGGAATCTACTCTGGGAAACCAAAAATACGCAGCGGAAACACCATCCCTACTTTTATGTTCATAGCAGCATTATTCACAATAGCCAGAATCTGGAAGCAACCAGAGTGCCCGAAAATCGATGACTGGATAAAAAAGCTTTGGTACATCTACACAATGGAATACTATGCAGCTGTTAGGAAAAATGAAGTTATAAAATTTGCCTATAAATGGATGGACATGGAGAAGATTATGTTGAGCGAAATTAGCCAGAAGGAGAGAGACAGATACAGAATGACTGCATTTATCTGCATAACATAAATATATATGTACATATTATGATACCAATATCCAAGGTCAAGTGAAACATATATCAGGAGGTCTTGTCAAAGGTGGAAATTATCACAAACGTGTGGGAGTCAGAGGCTAGGTAAGACAGAAAATGGAACAGTGTGCTAACAATTGTCGAGGAGTACTAATGCCAACCTAGAACTGAGCATTAAATAGAGGCAAAAGGATACACATGACAACCCTTTAATGTATGTTCTGTAATCCATAGTCTGGAGGGGAAGGAAAAAGAAAGAGAGAAATGGAAAGAAATAAAGAACCTGCCATGGAGGGGGGCTGGGGAGGGGGGGGAACCGGGGGCGTTGGTGGTGGGAGATGGGCACTGGTGGGCGGGATGGGTGCTGGAACACTGTATGACCAAAACCCAAATATGAACTTTTTAATTGTATATCTTTGTAATTGTAAAAATAAAAAAATTTAAAAAAAAATTATAAAAGAAAAACCCGAGACAGCGGAAGAAATACAGAAACAAAGAAAAAAAAACAAATGAAAAAAATGCCCATCATCACTAATCATCAGAGAGATGCAAATCAAAACAACAATGAGATACCACTTTACACCACAGAGACTGGCACATATTCAAAGAGCAAGAACAACAAGTGCTTGGCGTGGATGTGGGGAAAAGGGGACACTCATCCATTGTTGGTGGGAATGCCCGGCTGGTACAGCCTTTCTGGAAAACAATATGGACATTCCTCCAAAAGACTAGAAATTGAACTCCCATTTTGACCCAGCCATACCACTCCTGGGGAATCTACTCTGGGAAACCAAAAATACAGCCGGAAACACCATCCCTACTTTTTATGTTCATAGCAGCATTATTCACAATAGCCAAGAATCTGGAAGCAACCAGAGTGCCCGAAAATCGATGACTGGATAAAAAGCTTTGGTACATCTACACAATGGAATACTATGCAGCTGTTAGGAAAAATGAAGTTATAAAATTTGCCTATAAATGGATGGACATGGAGAAGATTATGTTGGAGCGAAATTAGCCAGAAGGAGAGAGACAGATACAGAATGACTGCATTTATTTGCATAACATAAATATATATGTACATATTATGATACCAATATCCAAGGTCAAGTGAAACATATATCAGGAGGTGCTTGTCAAAGGTGGAAATTATCACAAACGTGTGGGGAGTCAGAGGCTAGGTAAGACAGAAAATGGAACAGTGTGCTAACAATTGTCGGGGGTACTAATGCCAACCTAGAACTGAGCATTAAATAGAGGCAAAAGATACACATGACAACCCTTTTAATGTATGTTCTGTAATCCATAGTCTGGAGGGAAGGAAAGAGAGAGAGAAAGGGAAGAAATAAAGAACCTGCCATGGAGGAGGGCTGGGGAGGGGGGAACCAGGGAGGTAGTGGTGGTGGGAGATGGGCACTGGTGGCGAGATGGAGTGCTGGAACACTGTATGACCAAAACCCAAATATGAACTTTTTAATTGTATATCTTTGTAATTGTAAAAATAAATATTTTTAAAATGTTGTGAAGACCAGATGGTAAATTAGAAGCCAGCACCGAAACAAAAACCTAAGAATATCTGTATATACAAACAATTTATGAGGAAGATATCAGAATTTTATAGTATCAGAAAAGTATTATTACAGCTAGAATAGATAAATATTATATGCTGGGATTAATTTAGGGTCAGGCTGCATCCAAGGTAAGCAGCTTAACCACTCTATTATCTTTTTTTGGCTAAGCCACTGATCACCTTTAAGGAACGATATTTATGTATCCCAGAAGGCAGGAAGACTTACACACTTTTTACAGTTATTCAGACTGTTAATTTTAAAACAAATTCTATTTATTGTTATTATTTTATTAAACATTTTTATTATACCACTGTGAGATTTACAACGTTGCTCACATAGTTTAGAGGGTTTCAGATCACATAGTGTTCCACATCCGCCTCCATCAGTCCCCATTTCCCATCAATGTCCTCCAATTCCCTTCTCCCTCCTAAGCCTGCCTCTTTATCTCTTTTTTCTCCCTCCCTCTATCTCTTTTCCTTCTCTTACATTGTAGGTTGCACTACATACACTTTTAAACCATCATGTGCATTTTTTGCCATTTAATGTTCAGTTCTAAGTTAGTATGCCCTTTTGACCTTTATTTACTTGTTCTCACTATCTTATAACCTCTGACTCCCGAATTTACTTTAGTCAAAAAATTGTTTTATTCCTTGCCTATCCGGATCTTATATGTCCTTCTCTATCTGATTGCCATGGAGAGTACTTCCAGTATTATGTTGATTAAAAGAGGTAAAGAGAGGCAACCTTGCCATATTCACAATCTTAAGGGGAAAGCTTTCAGCTTCCATTGAGAGCGTGCTGCGTGAGGCTTGAGATGGCTTTGACTATCTTGAGAAGCTTCCTTCAATTCCCATTTTCTGGAAGGTTTTAATCATGAATGGGTGCTGGATCTTGTCAAAATGCTTTTCTCTGCATATATTGATAGGATCATATGGAATTTATTTTCTTATTGATAGGATGTACTATGTTGGTTGATTTGTGCCTTTGCTGCTGAATGTTGAACCATCCACACATTCCGGGATGAATCCTACTTGGTCATGATGTATGATCTTTCTTTTAACTTTTTTATTTTTACAATTACAAATATATACAATTAAAAAGTTCATATTTGGATTTTGGTCATACAGTGTTCCAGCACCCTCCCTCCACCAGTGACCATCTCCCACCACCAACGTCCCGGTTCCCTCCCTCCCCCCAGCCCTCCTCCATGGCAGTTTTTTATTTCTTTCCATTTCTCTCTTTTCCTCCTTCCTCAAGACTAACTGGATTACAGAACATACATTAAAGGGTTGTCATGTGTATCTTTTTGCCTCTAATGCTCAGTTCTAGGTTGGCATTAGTACCCTCGACAAATTGTTAGCACACTGTTCCATTTTCTGTCTTACTAGCCTCTGACTCCACATTTGTGATAATTTCACAACTCTACAACCCTTCTGATACATGCTTCACTTGACCTTGGATATTGGTACCATAATATGTACATATATATTTATGTTATGCAAATAAATGCAGTCATTCTGTATCTGTCTCTCTCCTTCTGTCTAATTTCACTCAACATAATCTTCTATGTCCATCCATTTATAGGAAATTCTATAGCTTCACCATTTTTCAACAGCTGCATAGTATTCCATTGTGCAGATGTACCAAAACTCTTTTATCCAGTCGGTTATGATGTATGATCTTTTGGTGAGTCTTTGGATTCTGTTTACTAGTATTTTGTTGAAGATCTTAGCATTCATCAAGGAAGATCTTGAAATATTCATCAAGAAGATTGGTCTGTAATTTTCCTTCTTTGTGTTGTCTCTCCCAGCTTTGGGTATCAGGGTGATATGTGCCTCGTAGAAGCTGTTTGGAGTGTTTCTGTTCCCTTCTATTTTCTGGAAGAGCTCGAAAAGGACAGGCAGTAGGAGTCCTCCTAAAGGTTTGGTAGAATTTGCTGGTGGAACCCATCTGGACCTGGGCTTTTGTGTTTAGGCAGACTTTTAATTACTATTTCAATTTCCTCGATGGTGATAGGGTTATTTAGGTATTAGACTTCTTGTTTCAAGTGGGAGGGTTATAGGACTTCGAATCTATCCATTTCTTCTAGGTTCTCATGTTTCGTGGCATACAGGTTCTCAAGTAATCTCTAATGATCTTTTAGATTTCTGTCTTTCTGTTTGTGATGCCACCATTTCATTTCTGTTTCTGTTTATTTGGGTTCTATCTTTCCCTGTCTTTAAGTCTTGCCAATGGTTTGTCAATCTTATTTATTTTTTCAAAGAACCAGCTCTTGGTTTCATTAATTTTCAGATTGTTTTTTTGTTTTTCCAGCTCGTTCATTTTCTCCCTAAAATTCATGATTTCTTTGACAATATTTCTTTGGTTTTTTTATTTTCCATATTTTTAATCATGATATTGACAATAGCTAGGGTTTCATGCATAAAACATTGCAACATCACTCCCCCTTGCGGTGTCAGCTCTTCACATCACTGTGCTAGTGTGTCTTTCCCCCACCCTGACCCCCTGTAGCATATGCTTCCTACTAAAGGCCTGGTCTCGGTTTCTGTTTTTACTTTACTGTATACTCTAAGAATCTAGAATCCCTTTTTGTAGTCATTAGGAATTTTCTAGGTACTTGCATCTAAGATTCATGTCATCACAAAGTGAGACTTTGACTTCTTATCTGATCTGGATACTCTTAATATCTTTTGCCTAATTTCTATGGCAAGAGCTTCCAAAACTATACTGAATACCAGTGGTTAGAGTATGCAGCCTTATTTTGTGCCTCATCTTCACCTGAGTGCAATGTTTCTTGTGGGCTTATAATAAATGGCTTTAACTATGTTGAGGAAAGCCTAGGAATTCCTTCTTTGATCTTACTGCTTGCAATACACTGTCTCTGTTATTGGCTTTCACCATGTTGACTACAATGGGTCTTGGTTTTTTTCTATTTGGATTCCACTTGACTGAGACCCTTCCAGATCTCTCTTGAATATGGGTGCAAGACTTCGACTCTAGAAAAACATCTTTTCTATGATTTGTTGAACTACTGGTTCTTTATTGAATTCTCCTTCCTGTTCCTCAGAGATTCCGATGATCCCTATATTAATCCTCTTGAATTCATTCCCTAGTTATTCAATGGGCTGTTTTATTTTCAGTCTTTATTATATTTCCGTTGGTTTTCTAGAGGCTTCCTGGATGCTCACTGATTGTTTTCCATAGCTGTTGTCACTCTGCTATTGAGGATCTCCACTGAGTTATTTCTCCGTATTCACTGTACCACTGTCTTCCCATTCATCTTCTAATTTGCTCGAGCGGGCACCAGTAACATCTCCATATGACCTGTCTCATGCAAGTAGAGCCAAGGGCACCTGCTTGCTCCAGGAACATCAAGAGCCTAAAACCATTCCATCAGGTCATGGGAATGAGGTCTATAATTGTTACTGGTATCTGGCATATCAAATCCGACATGGGTAGCTTGCCAGGCTCTGCCGTGCAGGTAGCATACTCTTGAAGTCATCTCAAAATCCAGCATTTATTGATGAAACACGCGGCATGGCGACAGCGTGAGCCGGGCTGTGATAGGCTGGTCTGCTGGGTGGAGTTCTGGCAGGGGAAGTCGGATATGGAAAATGGAGGTCCTCATAGAGTGGGGAGATCGTCTGGCTTGTTGTGAGGCTCTGCTGGGGTGGCAGACCAGGGCTAGAACACCATCCCTCCCGGGCACCTCATGAGCGGCTGGGCATAGTGGAGCCAGTAGCAGCTCTGACCCATGTCTGTCTCTGGATCAGCATACTTGGGCGGATTAAAAAAGACTGCAGCAGGGTGGATTTCAATGAGCCGGGCTGTGATAGGCTGGTCTGCTGGGTGGAGTTCTGATGAGGAGAGTCAGATGTGGAAAATGGAGATCCATTTTCCATTTCTTATATTATATCTTGAATTATGTCACTTCTGATGATAGTTTTCTCATTTCTGCTCTCATACTGTGTTGTGCCTGTACCATTGTTTCTTTTAATCTTATTAAACATCATCATCACACCTACTCTTTATATTATTTGGCTTTATCTTATTTTATAGAGCTTTATCTTATAGAGCTTATAGAGCAGGTTTGATAATGGTAGGAGTCTTTGGGCTAGTTTCTTCACTCCTTTGGGCTTGGTGGGCTTTTTACATCTCCTCCATCATGTATACTGCTGTTTTGGGGTGAATTTTCATAGTTCACTCCTGTTAAAGCACTCTCAGTAATTTAGCCCCTGAGACAGTGAGGGGTACCAGGATTGTGGATTTCCACAGATAATAGTCTCTGTAGGGTAAAACTATAGGAGCACATGACTTGTATGGCATAATATTAGGGTTAGTGGGGGTATGGAGGGATTGTATTAAGGGTTCCATTCAGTCTCCTTTGAGTCTCTGATAATAGGAGTTTCAGCTAGGGTCATTGCATTCATCCAAGTTCCTAGCTGCATCCACCAGAGACTTCTCTACTGGGACATTCATCTGGCAGGGTTGGGGGTGTCAATGGGAAGCTGCAAGCTGACTTCAGACAACAGGCAATCAGCTCATGCAGTTGTGTCCCTTCTGGGATCTTAGATTGCATCAGCCTGATTGCCTGCTACATTGCGAATGCACCTTATGCCACAGCAAGGTCAAAGGCTCCACTGGAATCTGTGAGCCAGCCGCTAACAACCTATTATTTCTTTTTAAAAACAATTAAGTCAATTCATTACCATTTTGGTCTCTTTCCCCCAGGTGTTGCAGGTGTGGTTGCAGTGCCTGGCTGCGTGAGACAGGTGGCGGGCAGGTGACAGGCTTGTCTACATCAGGGATCTGCCCTGTGGGCCCTGGTTGGTTAATGGTCTGACATTGAAAAAGACTGGGCCCCCTAGGATGAACCCAGAGCCACAGCAGAGCCTGCAAGCTACCCATGGTGTATTCAATTTGCCAAAAATAGTAACAATGGGAGTTCAATTTCTAGTCTTTGGAGGAAAGTCCATATTGTTTTTAAAGAAAGGCTGTACCAGCCCGGCATTCCCACCAACAACGGATGAGTGTCCCCTTTTCCCCCCACATCCACGCCAGCACTTGTTGTTCTTGCTCTTTTGAATGTGTGCCACTCTCTGAGGTGTAAAGTGGTATCTCATTGTTGTTTTGATTGGCATCTCTCTGATGATTAGTAATGATAAGCATTTTTTCATATGTTTTTTGGCCATTCAAATTTCTTCCTTGCTGAAGTTTCTGTTCATTTCTTCTCCCCATTTTTGATGGGGTTGTTTTTCTTCTTGTAAAAGTTCTACCAGTGCCTGATATATCCTGGATATTAACCCCTTATCAGATGGGTATTGGGTGAGATATTCTTTCCCATTCTGTGGACTGTTTTTGTATCTTAGTCACTGTTTCTTTTTGAGGTGCACAAGCTTTTTAGTTTCATGTAGTCCCATATGTTTATCTTTTCTTCTAGTTTGCTTTGTTAGTGATGTTTCACCTTTGAAGATGCCTTTAGCTTCAATGTCGTGGAGGGTTTTTCTTATATTTTCTTCAATGTACTTTATGGATTCAAGTCTGATATTGAGATCTTTAATCCATTTTGATCTGATTTTTGTGCATGGTGTTAGACACAGGTCCAAATTCAATTTTTTACATGTCGCTGCCCAATTTTTCCCAACACCACTTGTTGAAGAGGCTTTCCTTACTCCATTTTTAGACTCATTGCACCTTTATCAAAGATTAAATGATCATGTGTTTGAGGTTGGGTGTCCAGGATACTCAATTCTATTCCATAGGTCCACAGGTCTGTTTTTATTCCAATACCATGCTGTTTTAATTACTACTGCTTTGTAGTACCGTTTGCAGTTGGGAAGGTGATGCCTCCCATCTTCTTTTCCCGAGGATTGCTTTAGCTATCCTTGGGGGTTTATTGTTCCATACAAATTTCAGGAGCGTTTGGTCAATTTCTTTGAAGAATGTCATCGGTATCCTCATAGGGACTGCATTGAATCTGTACAGAGCTCTAGGGAGTATTACCATTTTGACAATGTTGATTCTCCACATCCATGAACAGGGAGCGTGTTTCCATTTCCTTGTGTCCTCTTTTATCTCTTGGAGCAGTGTCTTGTAGTTTTTCTTTGTACAGGTCCTTTACATACTTGGGTAAGTTGATTCCTAGGTTATTTGATTTTCTGTGGCACAATTGTGAATGGAATAGTTTCCTTAATATCCCTTTTCTTCTCTTTCATTATTTGTATATAGGAAAGCCACTGACTTTTTAGGTGTTGATTTTGTATCCTGCCACTCTACTATATGTGTCTATTGTTTCTAGGAGTTTTGACCCAGCCCATACCACTCCTGGGAATCTACTCTGGGAAACCAAAAATACGCCAGCGGAAACACCATCCCTACTTTTATGTTCATAGCAGCATTATTCACAATAGCCATAATCTGGGAAGCAACCAGAGTGCCCAAAATCAATGACTGGATAAAGAAGCTTTTGGTACATCTACACAATGGAATACTATGCAGCTGTTAGGAAAAATGAAGTTATAAAATTTGCCTATAAATGAATGGACATGGAGAAGATTATGTTGAGCCGAAATTAGCCAGAAGGAAAGAGACAGATACAGAATGACTGCATTTATTTGCATGGCATAAATATATATGTACATATTATGATACCAATATCCAAGGTCAAGTGAAACATATATCAGGAGGTCTTGTCAAAAGTGGAAATTATCACAAACGTGTGGGAGTCAGAGGTTAGGTAAGACAGAAAATGGAACAGTGTGCTAACAATTGTCGGGGTACTAATGCCAACCTAGAACTGAGCATTAAATAGAGGCAAAAGGATACACATGACAACCTCTTAATGTGTGTTCTGTAATCCATAGTCTGGAAGGGAAGGAAAAGAGAAAGAGAGAGAAAGGGAAAGAAATAAAGAACCTGCCATGGAGGGGGCTGGGGGAAGGGGGGGAGGGAACCTGGGACGTTGGTGGTTGGAGATGGGCACTGGTGGAGGGACAGGTGCTAGAACACTGTATGACCAAAACTCAAATATGAACTTTTTAATTGTATATCTTTTTATTTGTATATCTCACGGTGGTATCATAAAATACTTAAAAAAAAAAAAGAAAAAAATAGTAACAATAATGAACCTCATTCCCAGCGTATGGAGACATTACTGGTGCCTGCTTGAGCAAGTCAACATTCAATGGGAAGACAAGTGATACAAATGAAGTTATACCATTTTGGTCTACCATTTAACCAATACAGGAATCTCTAAAATCATTTCTTTTTATAAGAAAAAAAACTGTAGAAGTAACTGCACACATAGCAAAGAATCAAGTATAAGCCCTGAGTACTGATGGGCATAGCACACAAAAAACAAACTGTACTTTTAATGTGCTGAGCAGGGTAAATATATTAAAACCATATTATAATTTAAGAAATCATACTAGAGTTTAGTAACTAAGAATACATACTGTAATTATATAAAAAATAAGCTCATGGGTAGCACACTTGCCTCACATATGGCCAACCCAGATTCAATCCCTGGCATCCCAAGTGGTCCCCTGATCTTCAGAAGTGACCCCTGAGGGCAGAGCCAAAAGTCAGCTTTGAGCACAGTAGGGGTGATCCTTCCCCCAGCCTCAAAAACAAAGTGATCATACAACTTTACTTCCACATTATCATCAGTTTCTTAAATATTGATCCTACTATTTTCTTGCAAATACAAGAGAAAAAAATTTTCCTAGGTGTTCATTTTACAACTACAAAAATTCTTGACATTACCATTTTAACTGCCTATTGTTCTCCTAACTTCAGGAAATATCTGAGAAGCTAGACATACCCACTGTTGTGATTGCTTTCAGTAACAAGAAATTTTCTGTCAAAAGAAGAACTCTCTCCATTTTCATCATATGTAAAACAAGATGCTTTTATGAGTGCCTCCACAGTAGAAGTGACTTCTTTGAGACAATAAAAATCAATTTACAAAAGGATAAAGGAATGAATTAAAATGACAGGTAAATTTATGGGAGATTTCCCCTTTTAGCTATAGTGACTTTTTTTTCCACTACTAATTGATTTTTTTTTTTCATTAAAAGAAATAGCCTTTTATTCTGGACATCGTAGCACAGATTCTAGGTAAAAAATTCAATGAAAGAGCTAGGGGGAAAGTTGTCAATATTTCTTGGTGTGGAGCCGCAAGGGTCTCAACAATATCAGGGGGAAATTTCCCTTTTACCTCAAGGACCGGCATCAGATGGACAAACCATGAGTTCAGTGCAGTTTCAATAGGCTTTTTACTAATCACCAATAATATAAACAAGTTCCGCTACTACAATCCAAGATAATGGGATTCCCCAGACCTCTAGCTCTTGGCCAGACCTCCAACCATGCACTCGGGCCCAGGTCTCCCACCAAAATGGATGATTCTTCCCCAAGTCAGTCCCTTTATATACCCAAAAGTCAGAAACCTTTCTTCAGGGTGGGTTGCGTTAACAAAGATCAACAAGTCAGCTTTTTAGGTGTAGAAGTTAGATGGTACCACACCTCTAGTTCAGATCTAAACAACTGATAATGCCAGGACTTAGTCCCTTCCTCAGAGATTATCTCTTATGTCAAAACTCAGGAGAGAGAGAGATAAAGAGAGAGATAGATAGTAGAGAGAGAGAGAAAGAGAGACAGAGATAGATATACAAAAGAAATACATCTTAATGAATGCATATTCGTGGGAAGAATCACATTACAATTTCAGGCCATGGACTTCATGCAATTCAGATGGTATCAATAAGGTCCTTCTTATTTCTACTCTGCACCAGGGTCATTCTCAGTATCTTGTCTTCTGTTTACCGAAAGGGTATAATGCTCGTTTGCCAAAGAGCAAATGAGTACAATCCCTCCTTTTGATCTTGGCAGAGTTGATAAATGGAAATTTCAACATAGCCAGGGTGGTGGTCTTCTGGTAAATTCTAATTGTCCCATGCTGGGACCAGTGGGTGTTAAGAGGAATTGTGCCCAATCTAGATAGCATTAAAATCATAGTAGAGTTATAATAATACTCCAAGAGTTATTAACTCAGAGTCAAAATGACTCCTGTAATTGCCACATGCTCTATCAGCGTTTACACAAGACAGAGATATCTTTAGCATGAACCCTGGCTTAAAGACATGTAAATAGCTTAAATTGTAAGTAGCCTAAACAGCAAAGATCCAAAGCTAGCTAGGCTGTGTCATCGAACAATTTCTCAATTGGAATATGCTACTTCCTAGACTAAATGGAGTAGATATGAAGCATATTACTTTTATAATGCTCTTTCAGTAAAAATTTAAAGTCACCAAGATTACAAATCTCTCATTGTGTTTGAGTAATTCAAGTTTTTAATAGAATTGTTGCAGGGAGAAAAATGATAGATTCCTGTGCTGATGATTTTTATCAATTATTTTAATTGTTAGAAATTGTATATCAGAAAATTACTTCATATGATAGTAAATATAGACATGACTAAGACTCCGTTAGAAGCTAACTCAGTTCTCACAGATTTTTAACGAATATCCTTATTGTGTATTTTTTGACAGCAAAGGTTACATACATTCTAAAAATATGAATGAAAAAAAAAATAACCAGTAAGATTTGTTCATGGATAGGTAAGATTCACTGACACATTATTGATGATTTAAAAACACACGTTTTTATGTTTTATGTTTTCCTAGTCATTTTGTTTCCAGGGAGCTTATAGCCACCATTCCCTTTCCTTTATTTTTTAACCTCTATTCCTACAACCCAGCTCTTTCTCTAAAGTTTTCTTAAAAAATGTCAAAGTTTTGGTTTTTCGTTTAATCCTTTCCCCCTCTATCAACATGAGCTATTTTCTTTAGGAAGGAATAAAAGTTACATTGCTATTAATGTAGACAAAGTGTATAAACCCTCACAGCACAGCACATTAGTAAAAGCCGTTGGGGGGTTGTTCTTTTCTTACAAGAGAATGAACATGTCAGTACAAAGTTGTCAAATATCTCTCACCAGAACTCAATAATACACTAATATCCTGTGGATACAGGGAATTTTTGAGAGGGGTTCAAGAAAGCAAAGGCAGTTTCAGTTCTGCTTGCTGATGGCTGTTGAGGCATGAGAAACCTAGAAAAAAGGCTATGGCTACAACAGACATAATTTCTTAGCCTTAATATAAGCTAGGGAAAAATCCATCTGTGTATATGAAGGCTAATGCATCGTATTCACTGTAGCTGAAGTTGTTTGTGTACATCAAATATGTGTGTTAACAAATTATATATATCTTGTCCTATTTGTTTTAGGGGAATTTACAAAATGACAGAAAATATATGCAAGATAATAAAATAGCAAAAGGAGCATACAGAAGCAAACGAGCATATACATAATATATATTATGTACATATTTATAATTGATAATTTAAACTCTAGTATTTGAAAAAATTGTTACTGAATTACCATGAGACATACAGTTATGAAGTTGCTCATGTTTGGGCTTCAGTCATATGCTAACACTGGTTCCAGGGACAACAAGCGTCAACTCCACATCTGCACAGAGAGGGGCAACTGCAGAATATACTTTGGTGCAAAGATCAGGGTTTAGAGCTCAACCCTGGTGTAAAGGGGATGGGGAGAGAGGGGAGGCTGGAGGAGGGTTTGGTCCCAAGGTATTTAATCCACTTTGAATTCTTTTTATATATGGTGTGAGATATGATCCTGTTGCATTTTTTGTGTTTATGGATATTGTTTCCTCAATTCCCATTTGTTAAAGAGGCTTTCCTTGTTCCAATTCATGAACTAGGCCCCTTTGTCATTAGTTCATGGGATAATCCATAAACCTGAGGATTTGTTTCTATGCTCAGAATTATTTTTAATCTTTTCTTAGTGCTCAGGGTCACTCCTGGCTTTGCTCTTGGGACCATTTGTGGTGCTGGGTTGGGTGAATGCAAGGCAAGTGTGGTACTAGCTCTCTGACTCTGGGCTCTCACTTCCACTGCATCGGTCTGAGAGTCTATCTTTTAGTCCAGTAACACCATTTTGATTCCTATAGCTTTATAACATAAAGTCTGGAAATACTAGACATTATAACCAATGTTCTATTTTCTCAAAACAGGTTTGGTGATTTTTTGGGGTGTTGCTCTAGGCAGCACACTCCTGGGGTCTTCACATAGGTGCAACAACTCTGTGATTTGTTGTGAAACTCATGGAGATTTATATCCATGGGTAGCAGTTCTCTAAATCATACAAGAGATTTTTTTTTTATCCATGGTCAGTAGTTCTCTGAACCATGTGCATGAGGTTATTCCTATAAGGCGTCACCTCTCCAGCTCACAGGCCCATGGCTTTTAAACCACTCGTTAGCAGCTTGCTGACCCATGGGATGCAGCGACACCTTTTCTATGATTCTCATCCACTCAGTAACAAGTCTTGGGATTGGTGAGACATGGGATGTCTTACCATCAAGATACCTCTTTTGCTCTGTGTTTATAAATTCATAATGCAGGCTTTCCTGGACAGCAGCCCCAGAGTTCCCTGGGGCTAGCCTAAGGTGAACTATTAAAATTAGCTTTGGTGGATTATTATAACTGAGAATAGGAGGAGGATCAAAGGATCATATAAGCACTGTGGGGTGGATGGGAAGGGGCAGAGCGAACCTCATGAATGCAACTCTTAGAATCACCAAGCTATATCTGACTTTGCCTTTGCTATCTCAAAGGCAAAGTGTCAGTATTTCCACCAGGAAGGAAAGTGGGAGAACAAATGTTTAAACAAGAAGAGTAAGTGTTCAAACAAGAAAAACCCACAATGAGACCATGCCCCTGGAGTGGTGTGGAGAAGACAAACCAGTGAGCAGTAACGGGCAAAGGAAAGAATACTGGTGAGATGAGGCAGAGCAACTGGGGTTGCTGTCTAGATGCAAGGCTCCTGTTTCTGTGGCCGTTACAGTCTGTTGAGATATACTTACATAGCTATCAAATAAAGAACTGATAAATAAAAGATGTTTCCTAGAAACTGGGGCTGGAGAGGCAGTACAGCAGAGAAGACATTTGCCTTGCATGTGCCCAACTCTGATTCGATTCCTGGCACCACAAATGGTCCCCCTAGCTCTACCAGGAGCTGACCACAGAGCCAAAAAGAAGCCCTAACCAACACCAGTTGTGCCCCCTGTCAACCCACTTCCAACCCCAAAAAGAGAACTTGTAAAAACAGTGAGACAACAGAGCAAAATCCCAGACTACAAATCAATACACAGGTCTCTGATCTTCCTGCCTAGCTTCCGTGCGGATGAAGCTGGACCTACATCTTCATCGGTCTTTACTGGGAACTAGGTCTTTGTTTCTTACCACACTGAGGGCATGCTCTTCCAAGTCCATCTCCAGAACCAGTTGGGCTCTTGAGTTTCTTCAATGGAGAAGGGGAAAGGGTACCACTGGAATACCATTTTCGTCTGTAGGGTGAACTACAAAAATTCTCCCCAAGACTACAACAGTCAAAACAGAGAAGAAACTCACCAAGTGAAGGCATCCTGGAAGGCTCTACCAGTACCAACAAACTCTATAACCTTTCAGATAATGATTTTAGAGATTAATGATGATGATCAATGAGCTCAAATAAATGATAGTACAGGGATAAGAAAGTGTAAGAACTGAAAAGAGAAAACTACAATCAGAAAAGACAGGACTGAAGAATATTGTTGGTGAAATTTAAAAAATAAATAAATAAGCGAGAAACCTCATTAGAAGACCTCAGCAGCAGAATAACAACAGTTGGGGTGGAACTGAGTGAGCTCCAAGATGTGATACAGGAAACTTCTAAAAAATAACAAGATGTAAGAAACAATGTTAAAATAAATGTACAGCACAACAGAGTTCAAGAGGAATAAGAAATTAGTAAAGAACCACTAGTCAAAGAAATCATAAAGGAGGAATTGCCCAGAGTTGAACACAGTTGTTAAGATACTGAAAGGGTCCCAGTCATGACCCAAATAAAAATACTCCAAGATACTTCATAATTAGAAGGACAAAAAGCAAAATATGGAGACAGAATATGCAAAACAATATCATAAAAAGGAACTTCCATACATAAGAAATCACATAACCTTTGCAGTTTATCAAGACCCTACAAGAAGAAAAATGGTGGGATGAGGAAGGTGTAAAATGAACAGTAAATGGAACACTTCACCAAGAATATTCTACCTACCTAAATCATCATTCATTTGAAGAAATAATACAAAGCTCCATGTAAAATCACAGTTTAGGAATTTTATCGTTTGTTGTTTTTTTTGTTTTTTTTTTTTTGCTTTTTTAGGGTCACACCCGGCAATGCTCAGGGGTTACTCCTGGCTCTTCACTCAGGAATTACTCTAGCGGTGCTCGGGGGACCATATGGGATGCCAGGAATTGAACCCAGGTCTGCCACGTGTAAGGCAAATGCCCTATCCACTGTGCTATCGCTCCGGCCCCAGGAATTTTACCATTTTGGAATTAGTTTTACATGAAGTATTACAGGAGCTTCTTTAAAAGACAAGACTTATTTTAAAGCAAATGTTCAGGGAACACTTCGTCAGGTATCTGTTCATTCCTTACGACAAGATAAGCATTAGATACTCTTCTTGAGGAAGACTGTCTCTCCTGTGACACTAAGCAGCAGAAGGGAAAAGAGATCTAAAGCAAGGATTCTTTACAGGGAGATGAGACATGTGGGGAGGTGGGGAAATAAACTTCACTTTCATCATAGCATTTTGAGAACTCTGGGGACTATCCCAGAGAATAAATATATACTAAATACCTGTTGGAAAAGAGACTGCTTTTGCTTTACTTCAGTGTTTTATAAAATTCATCTATGACTGTAAGAAGAAACTTAGGACAAAGTACTAAGCTTCCTGGGATGGATGATACTTGAATTCTCGTCCTGGGTTCTTACACCCTCATGTAATTAGATGAATTGGACTCCTCATTACTAAGACTCAACACCCTCATCTTAGTTGTTACCTCTTAACCAAGAATTTTACTACAGATAAAAATTTGGGAAATGAAGGATTCCAAACTTGGGGAAGTTCTGGTCTTTCTGCGGTGAATCAAAACGCTTCGTGAAAAAAAAATGCTTCGTGAGCCATATCATCTTATCTTCAGAACCAAGGTAGTTCCCCAGTTCTAAATAATGGCATCCTCTGCTTTGGAGCAACAATCCAAATCTGGTGTATTGGCTTTGATCTCAAGGGCTTCTGTCTAGACCTGGATCATTTTTTTTTCCTGACTTGATCTCCAGCCTGAAAAGATGGTGTAGCACCATGGTTTTCAACCTTTTAATACCAGCAAACTGACACTCAAAGTTGAAAACACTAATATATCAGAAAGAGACTAAGTCTTTCTCCTTTGCAGACATTAGACAATTTGGGTTCTACCCCACTGCCAAAAGCCCTCCTACATTTCAATCTGTAAAATAGTCTTGGCTTTCAGTGAAATGAAAATAAATGAAAAAAAATCAGTTCTGACATTTTGATTCAAGATTCCACACTTTTGATCCTAGAAAAAATAAATCCAAGGAAAATACTATAGGACTAAACTCTTAAAACTTAAGTAAAATTTTATTTAGCATTATATAAATTTCATGTGTGCATTATTGAAAAATCAACATTTTTGTCCCTTTATCCCAATCTCATTTCCCCATGCTTTCTGCCACTTGCTTAGGACAAAATTTAGATGAGAGGGGTATCATGATGGGTGAAGTTAAACAGAAAAAGGTCAGATACAGAATGATCTCTTTTATATGTTGGCTATAAAGATAAATAGTAAGGGAATAACATCATCAAAGATGTCAGAACTAAAGAATTGGTCTACAGAACTGAGGCTCACCTAAAGGGCAGAAAGGAGATGATGGGAGGGGTCCTTGGGACATTGTTGGAAGGAACTGGGAATTCCAACAGTGGAAGTGGTGTTAAAATGGTGCCTACACAAAACTTATTATTACGTTATTGTGAATCATGGGACATCAATGAAAATGGGGAGAAAATCTAGGGGATCCTTTTATATATTTTATTTCAGATGATGATACTGAAGGATGAAATACAAAACTACCAAAACATCTGATAACTTTTAAGATGCTGTAATGTTCTGAATTGTATTTTTTCCAGTTGTATCACTTGTCCTCCCATTGTTAATCAATTTTGCTTGAGCGGAAGCCAGTAATGTTTCCATTCCTTGGGAATGAGGTCCATTATTGTTACTGTTTTTGGCATATCAAATACACCATGGCTAGCTTGCCAGGCTCTGCCATGACTCTGGGTCCATCCCAGGAGGGTCCACTCTTTTTCTGTCAGACCATCAACCATCCAGGGCCCATGAAGCAGAAGTCCTGGGTGTAGACAAGTCTGTCTCCCCTGTCTGCCACCTGCCGACGGCAGGCCGGTCACCGCAGCCACGCCTGCAATACCTAGATGGGCAGGTTTTTCAAGTTATTCATATTAAAATTGAGTTTAAAATATCTTCTGTTGGCTCCTGAATAACTTTGTCTCGTTTGGGGGTCACAACAAGAAGTACTCAGGGGCTTACTCCTGGTTCAGTGCACAGGAATAACTGCTGGAAGGGGTCAAGGGATCATATTGGTTGCCAGGGATCAAAGCTGGGTCTGCCACATGCAAGGCAAATGCCCAACACCCTATATTATCTCTCTCTGAGTAACTTTTAACAGTCTCTGAATAACTTTTAACATAATTATTTTTTTTTGGTTTGGGGGGCCTCACCCTGTGGTCCTTGGGGCTTACTACTGGCTTTGTACTCAGGGGTCACTCTGCAGTGCTTAGGAAACCATGTCCTATGCCAGGGAATGAACTCATGTCAGCTGCATGCAAGGTAAGAACCTTAATCTCTATTCTATTTATCTGGGTCTCAAACTTCTCTTTTATTAAACTTTGATTTAATTTCAAAACAGTGATAATTTTAGTTGACACTAGCTTCTTATATTATATCCTCTTTACTAATTCATTTTTTTTTTTTGGGGGCCATGCCCTACAGTGGTCAGGGCTTACTCCTGGGATAGTTCAGGGGACCATATGACCATATGGGATGCCAGGGGATCAAACCCAGGGAGGCAGTATACAAACCCACCACCCTACCTGCTATGCTATCTCTCTCACCCTCTTTATTTTTTCCTATTTCATCATTCTCTTCTTTTTCTGGAGGTACAATCCTTAAACCCACCTCTTCCTCCTGCTCTACTTTAAGAACGTGCCTACCCTGAGTCATCCAGGTAATTCAGAGCAGGGCAGGTGGGTTCTACCATCTGCCCAAACAGAGCCCAGACAGCTGAAGACCTCCATGATCCACAATTGCCACCATGTACCCAGCTGGACCCCATGGCTCATGATGAGCCTTATCCAGAAATTGATGGGTTTAAAAACTCAGGTATGCGGGATTTGTGACTGAAATCTTCAGGCTTCACAGAGCTGGGGATGGGCTACTTTCCCACATCTCCCTGCACTTCTACACACACACACACACACACACACACACACACACACACTCACACACACACACACACACGCTACCCGGTTAAAAATTCAACTCCAGCTTTATCACCTCATTAAAATTTTTTGAACTTCCTGGAGCATGCAGCTGCAACAACACATCAGTGTTGTTGTGTTGGAGTAAGTACATCAGATAGGATGAGATGTAATGTAGAGGCAGCAACATCCAATCTTGTTAATAAAATATCAACACGAAGGCTTAACTTCCTAACATTTTAGTAATCTCTTACACAAGGGCATAATAACTTCTTGGTGAGATACACAACCTTCACCAACTTTCTTGTGAGGCAACATTTTTGATACTTCTTGTAACAAATTTATCAATTTGGAGGCTAAAGTAATGGATGGGAAAATTAGAATGGTGGGTGGGAAGATGCAATGGTGGTGAAATTGGTGATGGTATACCGAATGCCTGTAACAAATCACCATGAACTGCTTATATAAGGTGGGAAAAATATCACTGTATCACTGTCTTCCGTTGTTCATCGATTTGCTTTCGAGCGGGCCCCAGTAACATCTCCATATGTCCTGTCTCATGCTAGTAGAGCCCAAGGGCATCTGCTTGCTCCAGGAACATAAAGAGCCACAATCCATTCGGAATGAGTTCTATAATTGTTACTTGTATTTAGCATATCAAGTACAACACGGGGTAGCTTGCCAGGCTCTGCCGTGCAGGTAGCATACTCTTGCAGTCATCTCTAAGTCCAGCATTTAATGATGAACTGCACAGCCGCTTGCAGTCGCGCGAGCCGGACTGTAATAGGCTGGTCTGCTGGGTGGAGTTCTGACGAGAGAGAAGTCCGGATGTGGAAAATGGAGGCCCTCATGGAGAGGGGGTCGTCTGGGTTTTTTGCAAGGGCTCTGTTGGGCTGGCAGGCCAGGGCTAGAACCCGCCATCTCTCCTGGGCTCCTTGTGGCGGCTGGGCACAGGGAGAGCAAGTAGCAGCTCTGCCCCATGTCTGAGGCGGGCTCTGATGTGCCGTGGCGTCTGGACAATCACAATAGCCACCATTTTCTTTTCTTTTCACCTTTTATTTTTTTATTTTTTAAATATTTTATTATACAACTGTGAGGTGAGAGACAGACATGGGGGCAGAGCTGCTACTTGCTCTCCCTGTGCCCAGCCGCTCACAAGAGAGCCCAGGAGAGATGGCGGGTTCTAGCCCTGGCCTGCCAGCCCAGCAGAGCCTTGCAACAAGCCAGATGACCCCCACTCCATGAGGGGCCTCCATTTTCCACATCCGGACTTCTCTGTCATCAGAACTCCACCCAGCAGACCAGCCTATCACAGTCCGGCTCACCGGGAAATCCCACCCTGCTGCACTCTTTTTTTTAATCCGGCCCAGGTATGCTGATCCAGAGACAGACAAGGTGGGGGAAAATATAATAAGAATAAATGAATACACCCTACCAGTATGAATCACTGTTACAGAACAGCCTTATCAGAGCTCCCTGTTGAGTGGAATCAAGGAAACCACAAAATTAAAGTATCACTATATCTTTCAATACATTGTCAAAGTATTTATTACTATCTTAACTGACTCATTCACTAGAGAAATTAAAAGCTGTCTATGAAAGAGTAAGTCCTCTGGAAACTACTAGGACTTGTGGCTTAACAGAGTACACAGGTTTATCAAAAGGTCAAAACATACATATATTTCGATAAATGTATTTTTTTTTATTTTTTGCTTTTTTGGGGTCACACCCGGCAATGCAGAGGGGGCTACTCCTGGCTCTGCACTCAGGAATTACTCCTGGCAGTGCTCGAGGGACCATATGGGATGCCGGGGATCGAACCCAGGCCGGCCGTGTGCAAG
>JAJIBD010026501.1:0-27178 GCA_021461705.1 Cryptotis parvus
TAAATCTGGGGTCACAATTCAGCCTGATCTATAAGAGTGGGGACCAGACTTCAAAAGAAAGATGGAACTAAGTGAGTTTTTCATGTCAAATCTCATTTTGTCCTAGTCTGGAGATTTATTATGAAGGAAGGTTCTGATGGTGTCAAAGGAGCTTTTGGTCTATAGACTGCACTGCTGACCTTTCTTAACCTGCCCAGCAAATTGCTGTAGATTTGGCTGATTAGCCTGTGAGGGGCCTGGGAATGTTTGGAGAAATAAAGATGGTTTTTAAAAATAGCTGCCCACTTCCATAGGAGGGTCCAAATGTTGAAATAATCCAAAGGCCGCTTTTACATGGCATTACAATTTTGGTGAGATATTTTCCACTTAAAGGCTGTACTGAATCGATTATTATTTTCTAGAAGCATGAAAAAATCCAGATAAAACATGGTGATATCTGAAAGGGACTGATTATGGCATGTCCTCATGAAAACGATAATCAACTAATACTTCATATAATTCAGTTTAGCTATTTCTGACAATTTGCCTGACCTTCTAACTGGTTTCTCTGGCCTGAAGAGTGACCAGGGGTTTAGTAAAATCTGCAAAATCTCGTTAAAAAAAAATCAAAAGTGAAGGAAAGGAAGAGAAAAACTACAAGATAATGAAGAGCTACCATATTTTTTTAATCTTCTGATTTGTTGGGTCCTCAGAAAATTCTGAGGTAAATCCAGGCAGTACCCAAGACCATATTTGCTGAGAGATGAAACACTGAAACTTCTCTGGTATTTCTATTATTAGTTAGGAGTTTAGGAGGAGAAGGAAATGGTCTCACACCAATGTCAGGATGATTATAATTGCTAGAAACCAAGGGGATAAAACTCAAATTTAGCTCTGGAGTATTTTTAGTGCAGTTTTGTTGAGGGCTTGTAATTTCCGGTGAACATCTTGTTTTCCATGATCCTTTTCAGAGAAAAAAAAGCCACTCAATTATTGACCCCATCAATAGCTGAGGAAATAACCGGGGTAAAGAAAACAGTAGATTCTCTTTTTAAACCAGTCACTGGTGTTTTTAAGTACAAATTCTGCTTCTCACACAGTGTTGCTGATCTAAGGTGAGGGGCCCTTGGCCATGCCCTGTGCCCGCTTCTATTTTTTTCTCTTTCCTCCAAGGTATGTTAAAAGGGAAAACTCGTGAAACTCTTATTTTCTATAAAAAGGGCAAAAGCTTTCATCACAGGCCTCAATTTAGAAACTTCTTTAGAAAGTTACCCACTCCAGGAGCTGGAGTAATAATAGTACGGTGGATAGTGTATTTGCCTCACAATCCAGGTCTCACCCCAGATTAGATACACTGGTACCCAAGATGGTCCCCTTTGGCTCCAGGTATGATTCATACTGCAAGCCAGGAGGATCCCCTGAGCATTGCCAGGTGTGACCCAAAAACTTAGAATTTTACCCAATGAGCTGTGGGTCCTTACTATTTCATGGAAGCATATAGTAATGCTACATGATGAATTATCACATAAGGCAGATGTGGCAGTAATTCTCTGTTTCCTGATGTCCATATTTGGCATCACAGACACCTTTGTTCTTGCAATGGAACTTCTGCTATAATATCTTGTGCGTCAACCTCAGCAACTTTTATTTCCTACTTTCTGTGCTATCATTGAGATTTCTGAGCTGAATGGGACTGACTTTTTTGTCTTTGCAGCTCATAGCATAAATGAAGCCACTGTATCCTTTACATGGTTTTCCATATATGCGGTCTGGGGTGATTAAGAAACTTTCAGCTTCAAACGTTCATGCTTATAGCTTGTTTTTCTTTTTATTGGCCA
Organism: Cryptotis parvus; assembly: GCA_021461705.1. Lineage (NCBI taxonomy): Eukaryota > Metazoa > Chordata > Mammalia > Eulipotyphla > Soricidae > Cryptotis > Cryptotis parvus. Next base: position 1,818 of record JAJIBD010026501.1, read on the forward strand.
GTCCAAAAAGCAGGATCTAACTTATTCTTTATCATCAAAGCAGACCTCAGTCATAAATAGAATCATGTGTGAATGTCTTTTAGCTAAGGATTGACTCAGAAAATATAAATAAAACAGAAAGTGGATCTGGGCAGGGAGCTCTCAAACAGCGGAATTGCATCTGCATGTGAAGATTCTGGGTTTATCTCTGGCACCTCGCGGTATCACTTGGGTGCTCTCCCTACCACCCTTCACAGTACCGAAAGAGAACACAAAAGTGAAGCTTTGATGCCTTTGCAAAGAAATCTACCCTTATATTGGAGGGGACTCCATTGTAACATTTTTATACAAGGACTGTAATTTCACATTCAAAATGTACAAGGCAAAGAAATCTTACATTTAATTATATGCACAGCTACACAGTGCTCCATATACCTTCTGAATAATGAAGGGGAGAGGGATTATGAATTACATGGGACAACACAATGGCCAAGACCTCAAATACTGACCTTTTGTGGTCAAATCTTTCTGTGAGGATTTTACAGATGTTCATAAAGGTGCATGAGATAATCTATTATTCCTATAATGGCGGAATGGTTTTGTGTGATAACTTGAATTTTTGATAGTAGCCAGTGACGTCCCCACGTTCAGAGAAGGAGAAGAGGATGAGCCACCAGGCTAACGACAAGGACTCTGAAAGACAAGAAAGGAAGAGCGAGAGCTGGCTGGAGGGCCGCATCCCACAAGGAGAGAAGTGTGAGGAGGACAGAAATATCCAGCAGAAACATTTCTCTCACAAGAATAAGCCTAACCCTGAAGAAGGACATTCTGCCCCGGGGCTAGGACCGTCAAATTGGCTATAGATTGATTGATGATAACAACGCTTTGAGTGTTGGTACTATGATCTGCTGGGTAGTCTTGCAGAAAACTGGCTAGATCACGCAATGAGTCTGTTTGGTAGTAAAATTCCCTTTTGTCACTGAAGGTGGCGCCGCTTGTGAAAGAGGGCTGACAGAAATCCTTGGGAGTTACTAGAAATGCTCATCTCTTCGCCAGTACATAACCCACTGTTTCTCAAACTTTCTAGAGAGCATTATGTCCCGGAACCCTGGTGCACAAGGACCAATGAAAGGTGTATTTACTTCTTGGTACTTTGAGCTTAAGGTGAAGGTAATTGTTGTGTTTGTTTCATTTTGTAAATGCCGGGAATCTTCGACCCAGCGTTCCCAGCACAGTGATCTAGGGGTTTCTGGTGGCAAGTGAGTCGATGCTAGCTCGAGCTTCCATTGAAGAGACCGAAGCTATAGAGGCGGCCTCGCGGTGGCTCTGGCTGATGGTCTACCGCACTCGGAGTGAGAGCTGCGAGTGATCCAGGCGTACCTCTCTCGGGTTCCCACGAGAGGGGGCTTAAGATGATGTCACAAACTAAGGCAAGGCAGCAGATGTCTGCCGGGGAGGCATTTGGCGAAACTTTTCTGAGTGCGCTGTCAACCGGGTTGGTAGGCCAAGGCGCGGATATTCCGTTGGTTGCAGCCCTTAGCACGGCCTGCACCGGTGGCAGGTTGAACTCGCTGCCAGGACAGACTGAACCGTTGGCATGTAGATGAACTCCATATATCATAATCCTTTGTTGATCGGTGTGGTTCAGATGCTTCCGTTGAATCTTTACGGTTTTATTTCAGGATTTCTAAAATTATAAACCGAGAGCTCATTTGTTTTGATGAGTGATATCTGTACGCGAGAGAGAGCACCTACTACCTTTAAAAGAGCCTGAGTAAAGCCTCTCGGAGATATTATTTGCTAAACATTGTTCTCCTTACTTTTTTTGGTAAATGATAACGTACATATTCACATACATATGTAAGAAAAATAATGGGTTCACTCTTTCACTTTGGGGAGTATTTAGACCACGATTGCCTCAATGCCACATACAGCTATAATAGCGGCCTTTGTGGATTTGAATCTGAGACGATGGAAGTGAAAGAAGTCAGCCTGCTTGTTTCGCGGAGAAGCAGGGCTCCCCTGCACTCCTTTCATTTCGGAAAATCTCCACCGCTGAAAATAGAATTTAAGCGTTTTTCTCTCCTTCCCACTTTGCGCCAGCTATCGATTTTTCTGGCAGAAGGGGTGCGTGGAGCTGTGTTTCCCAGCCCTGGTCATGGCAAGGGTGGGTGAATCCAGGTTTATATAGTGGCAGAGGCTGGCTATATAGAGGCACTATTACTGCTACCGAGGTTCGTAGAAGACCGCGCCTGAGGCGGTGCTGGGCTGTTTACATCTCATGGGGCTTCTGGCTTTGATCCTTCTCGCTTTACATCATAATGAAACCAGCAGTGGGTCAGGGTTTGGAGGCTTTTTACGGATCTCTGCACCTGTGTCACGTTGCAAAGTCATCTGGAAGGCGATGCCAGAATAATTGCAGTGGAATTGGGTGCATTCAACCTCCGTGGGTGCTCGGAGCATTGCTGGCTTTGCTCCGCTATGTCACTGGCCTTTGGGCTGTCTCGAGGAAGAGGCATTCCCAAGGAGGAGCGTATACGAGTTATTCTGACCCCGTTTCACTGGGGAAGCCACCCCTTTTCACGAACTAGCTGTTTCCGGCCTGGCACTGAATGAATTTTTATGCCCCTAGGGTTTCCTTCCAGGTGAAGCCCCTCGGCACAGGCTAGTTCCAGAGCACTGGGATAGTTGTTATAGACATCTTCACTCAATGTTTTATATTTTCCTGTCCAGTTCATTGAAGACTCCAAATTACAGCTGTGTTGAAAGCTGGCTAAGGGAGCTCTTTTTCTAACTACTATTGGTTTCTACCCATAACTCGCGTTCTGCAGGAGCTTAGTTTCAACAGATGTTTCCACAGCAGGTGAAATAAATAGCCTGAAATTCACTCAGTTCTTCAACTTTAACTAAGAAGCAGAGAGAAGAAAAAAGAGAAACTTTCTTTCAGACTTAATTTGGACATTTGGGTTCCCTGGGTAGGAAACGGTGACTATATAGGATAGTTGGAGAAAATTATTAAGAGAAAGTAGAGGTTTTGAAGCATTTCATAGGAAAATAAATTCATTTTTTTACAGCTTACTCAAAAATTTCTTGGCAAATCCCTCCCGAACATCATGAATTTAATTAGGATAAGTTTCAATTGACAAAGAGAATTTATGTAATCTTGGGAAGAGACAACAATGTGTACCTATACAGCAGTGTATGAGCTTAAAAGTGTACAGGGGGCTGGAAACTGGGTAAACGCAGCCGAGGGACTGGAGGGTTTCTAGGAGGCTTTACTCTTTTAAATTTCTCTGTCAACTACATTAATCTGACTCAGGCCTAAAGTTAGATATGTGATGGCAAACATTTTCTAGCTCGTGCTTGTCTCTCAAGTAGATACCGAAGAAGAGTTGAGAATTCTGTTTTCATATCCCAAATAAAATATTCTGGAACAGGACTTGAATTACCTTAGACTAGCCAGGATCTTAGCCAGAGTTCTATTTGGAACATCAGCTTAGAAATACATAGTTTGTTGCCACAGCAGAATCCATGACCACTTAAGCCCTTAAGGAAGGTCTAAGGTAATAAGGATTTGCTCACATTGTTGCACTGGTTAGAATTATCTTAGACTAGCGTAAGCTGCTGTTTTTGTGTATTTAGTAGTAATTACCACCATAGTCCTGTTCTCTTAAATCTGGTTTATTGGCAGAGAGGTGGAGAGAGGAGAGTCGGGATGTAAAGTCTTAATTTCCTTTACCTACTACTCTAAATAGGGTAGTTATTTATAGCAAACTGGATTGATTTATGAATTATCATGCTTTAGCAGGCAGATACTTTGTTTGAAATAACATTGTGTATTGTGTTAATACCTGGAAACCATATATTTTTCTTTAGTTTCTCCAAACACCTATTACAGAAAGTTATGGGAGAAAACAGAGTATGACAATAAAAACTATTATGTTTCTCACAGCACTATCTGCTGAACACTGTGCTAATTGAATGAGTCATCCCATAACTTTATACATATAATTTCTTTACCTAAAAATCCACACTCAGTCCTTTACTGTGTCAGCTGAAACTAGCTCAAATTCCCTTTTCTGTATTATCTTTACACCACTGAAAGGTTTTAATAGCATTGGTTGGTCAGAAGATGACAATAACAGTTGCAGAGCAAAGCTTAACATGGAAAGGTTATTTTTTCTTCCTTGTTTTCCTTTCAAAGCATAGCCTGTTCCATCAAATTCAGAAGAAAGATTAAGAAGCTACAGAAACTATGCAGCCCCTTTGGAGGGACTTGAGATGTGAATAATGTATGTGCCAAGATCAAGTTCAAGGTCATTTCAGGAAATTACAGGAGGTAGAGATGGAATGATTTGTGAGAAGGTGCAGGATGGTTTTACCAACAGAAAATATAGGTTGGGAATATATTAACTGACAGTCAAAAGATTCTTCCTTAAGGGCTTCATATCAACTTTTCCTCTTGATGTTGTGCACTTGTTTTAGCTTTCATTTTAAAGCAGAATTTTTTCTTCTCTTGGCATTACTTTCGAAGCTCAATTTTTATTTTGCTATAAAATGAGTTCTTATTCTTTACATAGCTTTTAATTTTTGGCATTTTAAAATTTATTTTTTTAATCTAAGCACCATGATTTTGTAAAGTTGCTCATACTACAATTGTTTCAGGTAGTCAATGCTCCAACAGCAATTCCACCACCAGTGTGACTTTCCCTCCCCAGTGTCCCCAGTGTCCAGCCACACTGAGCAGGGGTACCCCTGTGACCCCACAAGCTAATTTACTGCATGTTGCTTAGTACAACAAGCTGACAAATGGAATTCTCAGAAAATGGATATAAAGTCAATTTGTGATCATTGCTTTTATCGCATAATTATATTACTGTAGTTTTACCTGAGCTGTTTGGTGCTGTTGCACCTTCTGTGCCATACTGTTTCACTTATCGAGTGCTTTTGCTTATTTTGACCATTAAAAAAAATTCTTGAACTCAAAATTTGGCTTCTCTATTTTGTTTTTATTAGCAAATATATTCAAGTCTATACTTTTGTTATATTATTGCTTTTAAACAAAACCATGGGTTTTTAGTTGTAATGGTATCATTAGTGTTAATTTTTAATTGCCTACAGTTTTTCACTTTTAGTTCTCTGACCTAAATATTATTTTGAATATCATAAGTAGTTAATTCCCTTCACACTCATTTATTCAATATCTTAATTATTCATCTCTAGGTTTATTGCATTGTGTTCAGAGAATGTGGCTTTTATGAATCTTTCCTATTGTTTCTCCCAGTTTTATTAAGAAATAATTGATATACATACTGTGTAGAGTTTAAGGCAAAATAGCATGCTGATTTACATATATTGTGAAATAATAGCACAGTAGCTATTGTGCTCACATCCATCTTTTCATATGGGTATAGTATTAAAAGAAAAAGGAAAATTTCTTGCAATGAGAATTCTTAGAATTTATTTGCTTAACAATTTTCTTATATAGCCATTGTTTTTTGGTATTGTAATGCATCCTCTTGCTTTGGCAAATGTTCCTTAGCACATACATACACACACACATATAGACACATACACACATATCTTTTTCTATCTTTGAAATAAATATTAAAGAATCACAATAGTCAATATACTGTCAAATTATTATTATTATTATTTTTGCTTTTTTGGGTCACACCTAACAATGCTCAGGGTTTCTTCCAGGCTCTGCACTCAGGAATCACTCCTGGCGGTGCTCGAGGGACCATATGGGATGTCGTGTGTCGAGACCAGGCGGCATAGGCCGGCTGCCTACAAGGCAAACGCCCTACCGCTGGGCTATCGCTCTGGCCCTCAAATTATTTTTATATTTCCAACACATTTTTTTTTTATATATTTCTATTTTGTATTTTTACTTGTGATATTTTTGTTTTGAGTCAATTGTTGAGCCACAACTGACAGTGTTCATGGCTTCCTCCTGGGTCAATTCTGATGATACTGAGTGTGGTGCCCCAGGGCTTAAGCTGGGCTGATGGTGTGCAAGCCAAGTGCCTTAATCTCTATACTGCCTCTTTCCCTCTGGCATGTTTTTTAAATCAAAAATTTGCTCATCCATTATCCATCCATCAATATATCCATTTACGATTCAAGCAACTCTCTATTGAGAAGATACTATATTTCAGATCTCAGATTGTAGGCGTTAGAAATTAGAAAGATTCACCGGCTGAATGTTGGCAGAACATATAGCCTAGTAGAAAAAGTATCTTTAACACTCACTGAAAGACTGCCACTAAATATGAAGAGTATTATGGCAGGTACCATATAAGTTCGGCAGGCAGTTGTAAGGTTTCCTTAAGGTTTCTCTCAAGAAATGACATGTAGGGCTGAAGGATGGTACACCTTACATGGGTAAGGTGTTTTTCTTTGCATGCAGCTGGTCTGGTTTCCATTCCCAGCACCCCATTTTGTTCCTTGAAGACAGCTAGGAGTAATCCTTGAGCGCAGAGGCACAAGTAAGACCTGAACATCTCTGGGGTAGTTTCGGCATCTCCATCTTCCCTCAAAAGATAAAGGAATTTAATTCATGACAGGTACATATTAGGCTCTGAAAGCAAATAGCATAAGTTAGGATTCTAACAGTTAACAAGTATTGTAGGATAGAAGATGGTTGGAATCCCAGTATAAAGAAATAGGTTGAGAATGTGTTTCAGGATATTAAAGTGGAGCAAAGAAAGCCTCTTCAACAAATGGTGCTGGGAAAACTGGGCAGCTACATGTAAAAAATGAATTTAGACCTCCTTCTAACGCCATGCACAAAGAGTCAGATCAAAATGGATTCTAGATCTCAACATCAGACATGAATCTATAAGGTACATCGAAGAAAACATAGGAGAACGGCTCTACGACATCGAAGCGAAAAGTATCTTTAAAGACGACACACCACTGACCAAGCAAATGGAAGCAAAGATAAACAAATGGGGATTATATAAAACTAAAAAGCTTCTGCACCTCAAAAGAAAGGGTGACCAAGATACAAAGACAATCCACAGAGTGGGAAAGGATATTCACCCAATACCCATCTGACAAGGGGTTAATATCCAGGATATATCAGGCACTGGTAGCACTCCACAAGAAAAAAACAGCCAGCCCCATCAAAAAAATGGGGAGGAAGAAATGAACAGAAGCTTCCAAAAAGAAGAAATTTGATGGCCAAAAGGCATATGAAAAAGTGCTCTTCATCTTTAATCATCAGGGAGATGCAAATCAAAACAACAATGCGGTACCATCTCACACCACAGAGACTGGCACACATCAAAACAACAAGAACAACCGGTGCTGGGGTGTGGATGTGGGAAAAAAAGGACTCTCATCCACTGTTGGTGGGAGTGCCGACTAGTCCAGCCCTTTTGGAAAACAATATGGGCATTCCTCCGAAAACTAGATATTGAGCTCCCATTTGATCCAGCAATAGCACTCCTGGGAATATACCTGAGAGACCGGGAAAACACATAGCAGAAACACTATCTGTACTTCTTTATTCATCTCTACGCTATTCACTATAGCTAGAATCTGGAAACAACCTAAATACCTGAGAACAGAGGACTGGCTAAAGAAACTGTGGTTCATCTACACTATGGAATACTATGCGGCTGTCAGAAAGATGAAATTATGAAATTTACCTGCAAATGGATGGACATGGAGACTATCATGCTGAGTGAAATTAGTCAGAAGGGAAAAGGACAGATATAGAATGACTGCATTCATTAATAGGATATAAATAGATACCAGTGTTTTACTAAATGTGGGAAATGGTAATGGCAGATTAAAACTCACCACTGAATATACACAAAGAGACTTAAGTGATGAACACTAAATATCTGCAGGGCTAGCCACAATGTGTAAAGTAAGAGAGGAGAGAGATGCAGAGACAAGAGAGAGAGACAGAGAGAGAAAGTGGAAAGCAGGGCTGTCTGCTATTAAGGCAGCATGGGGGTGGGCGGGGAGGGGGTGGGGGTACAGTGGTGGGTGGAAATGGGACACTGGTGGAGGGGATGGGTGCTTGGAATACTGTATTACCAAGAACCAATTATGAACACCTTTGTAATTGTATGTTTCACGGTGGTATAATAAAAATTTAAAAAAAAACTTTAAAAAAATAAAGAAAGAAATAGGTTGAGAGTGTTGTAGCCTTCAAAGAAGAAAGTAGGGAGAGACAGAAGAAAAGGGTTTTTTGTTTGTTTGTTTGTTTGTTTGTTTGTTTGTTTTTGTTTGTTTTTTACTTTTTTTTGGGTCACAGCTGGAGATGCTCAGGGTTACTCCTGGCTCTGCAGTCAGGAATTACTCCTGGCAGTACTCAGGAGACCATACAGGGATTGAACCCAGGATGACCATGTGCAAGGCAAACTCCCTACATGCTGTACTATTACTCAGGTCATGGCAGAAGAAAATTTAGAGAACTTTGAGAAGTCATGATTCTGAATTGTTTAATAACAAGTGCACTCTTTAGTGTGAGAACAGATACTGCACTTGATCTTAGCCAAAATCTTAGCACTCTCCCAGTGCCCAGCCGCTCACTAGGCGCCTGGGAGGGGATGGAGGGTTCTAGCCCTGGCCTGCCACCCCAGCAGAGCCACACAAGCCAGATTCCCCACCATTTTATCGGGCCACCATTTTCCACATCTGGACTTCCCTCTGAGTCAGAACTCCACGCAGCGACACAGCTTATCACCAGCGGCGCTTGGTTCATCTATAAATGCTATATTTAGAGGTGACTACAAGGGTATGTCACCTGCATAGCAAGCCCTGGCAAGCTACCCTGTTTTATTTGATATGTCAGATACCAGTAACAATTATATTAGTTCATTCCCATGACCTAATATAATGGTTTGAGCTCTTTATGTTCCTGGAGCAAATAGATCCCTTGGGCTCTACTAGCATAAGACAGGACATATGGAGATATTACTGGTGCCCACTCTAGCAAATAGATGATCAACGGGAGGATAGTGATAGTGACTCTTAGTGTGTCCTAGCTGAGTTAGAATGAGCCTTTGTGTTTCGGGATATTAGTATAATATCAGTAAGGAACATTTTGAGTAACTGAAAACCTTCATCTTGGCATTTAATATACTAGTTCTTCTCCATTCATGACTTTGGCCTACAAATATGAAATTATTTTATGGAAACTATATATTAGGATGCATTTACTTCATATGTGCAAGTTTGCTGATTCTGTTTTTTGTGAAACTGGTCTCAAGGCTGGAAAGTGCTGGGTGGTTGAAGAGAATGAAATTCAACCTCCAGAAGTGAAGCCGCTTGTTAATGTGTCACCTTCTGTTGGGCTCTGAGCTGCTAGCCTCAGGGTCCAGCATTTCCCCACCCTCCCCACAAGACCCTAAGGGCAGGACCCAGAAATGGGCTCTGCCCATTAGGTTACCCAAAACATTTGTGCCTATCCGAGCTAAGGTGAGGCAGAATGTGCCTGGTCTTCTGACCACTGATCCCAGGGATATGTAAATCAATGATTGTTACCTTGAAATGCTAAATCTGTGTTTTGTCATTTGTTGCTCTGTTACAATGACCAGGGAGCTTACAAATGCCCTGTGATGTGTGCTTATATCCCCTCCACCCAAATATTGTAAAAAGGCTTAAACTGTGTCCAGTAAAGCGAATGCTGCTATCCAGAGCTCCCCACTGCATGGTTGTCGTTCATTCTTTTCTTTCTTTTCCTTTCTCAGCAGTAGCAGTGGCAAGGCAGAGTTTCTCCCTAGTCCATCCCTCACCCTTTTCTGCAGGGCTGAAGTCTGGCAAGATCTAGGTCTTCCTCATTTGTGCCAGGGGCTGCTGGCCAGGGCCCCTGACAACCTTCTTGTGTTTGCCTTCATGGCTAAATTCAGTCTATTAAAAACAATTCAAACTGTTTCAATACATTTGGTCTGCTAGATTATCTCTGAACAAAAACTCTAAATGTCGGGTTATCAAATTAAATAAAAAATGGCAGCTATCTTTCTGTCTACCTCACTGTATATGGAACCAGAATTGTATGAGTTAGGTAACGGGAAATAATTACCTAATTCAGGAGTCTGATTCACTCAAATATGAAAGAAAACAAAATTCTTATAGAAATAAGGATTAAGCTTATATCCAACTTTTTATTAAAATTTTTTCATGAGAGAAACTTTAGCAGAAAAAATGAATTCCATGAGTGCTTTTAAGGAAAAAAATATATGTACGGGGGCCGGAGGCGATAGTTCAGTGGGTAGGGTGTTTGCCTTGCATGTGGCCCGTCTGTGCCAGCCTGGGTTTGATCCCGGCATCCCATATGGTCCCCAAGCACCTCCAGGAGTAATTCCTGAATGCAGAGCCAGGAGAAACCCCTGAGCATTTGCTGGGTGTGACCCCCAAAAGCAAACATAAATAAACAAACAAACAAATAAATAGATAAATAAAAATAAATGTACATATGACAAAGCGAAACATTGGCAGATTGATTCAACAATTTGGCGTTAATTTTTCTTCAAGGCTATGAGCCTTTTCCATTTCCGAAGGTTGCTCTCCAACATGCAGAGTGTAACTCCTATGAGTCTTTTTCTCAGTTATGGATTTCTGGGTAAATATACTGTGACAACAAAGCTACATTCCCTAAGAATGTCAGGTAAGTGCTTAAGAGAAGATGTTCTTGCACGACAGAGGAAAAGGAATCTAGCAATCATCATTTCCCCCAAAGTTTGGGAGTACTTTCTCTCGCTCACACTCTTGTTAATAAACTACCATGACATTTAAAACGGCTCTTCCCAAGATAAAGATTACACGTGAAAATGACTGTGTCCTGCAGAAACTCAATCTTCATGGTTTCCCTAACTCATAAGTAACTATTCTTCCAAATCAGAAATGTCAAATGATTTTTAGGAAATTTATCAAATTTATTGAAACTTAACATACTTTCCTTCAAATTTCCTGCAGATGTTCTTTGAGTCTCATTACTGAATGCAGACTACCTGAGAATAAATCAGGGATATTTAGAGCACTTTAATGCAGCAATCTTCAAAATAGGGAGTAGGCATGCATTTTAAGAAAATCAATTTCTAGCTCCTCAACTTCTCTGTATACCCTTGCCTAAAAAAATGATCTGCCAAGGTCTACGGTGGTAGTTCTCATTTCCTGTATTTCACTTTACACTTGTCCTTCCTAAGCTTTACACAGAAGGCATCTTTTTTTTAATACAGGATTAACATCAGTTAAAAATAAAACAAGCGACTAACAACAACGAAAAACTCAACCTGGAGACCTTTTTCCTAAAAAGTGTTATTGCTTTTAATAGGTATCAGGAAAGCTTCTTTTTTTTATAATTTTATTTTTATTTTATTTTTGGTTTTTTGGATCACACCCGGCACTCAGGAATTACTCCTGGAGGTGCTCTGGGGACCATATGAGATGCCAGGGATTGAACCTGGGCCGGCATGGGCCAGCCGCATGCAATGCAAACGCCCTACCGGCTGGGCTATTGCTCCAGCCCCAGGAAAGCTTCTTTTAATCAAAACAACCTAGATCTGACTCAGTCAATTTATTAAAAAAAGGCATTTCCAATCTTTTGGTGTCTTTTATGTTAAGACTCTTTAAAAATTGTAACAAATTTAAGGACTTTTAAAAATCAAGTATGTACTACTAATAATTGTATTTATAGCTTAATACAGAAAATACTTTTAATAATAATAGAAATATAGGGACCGGAGCGAGATCCAGCGGGTAGGGTGTTTGCCTTGCATGCAGCCGGCCCTTGCCCGGCTGGGGTTCGATCCCGGCATCCCATATGGTCCTCCGAGCACTGCCAGAAGTAATTCCTGAGTGCAGAGCCAGGAGAAACCCCTGAGCATTGCCAGGTGTGACCCAAAAAGCAAAAAAAAAAAAAAAAAAAAAAGAAAATGATCACAGGAAGTAAAAATAATTTCATTTTCCTACAGTTTTTGTTCTGGATTTTTTTTTGTGACCAGTAGAAAGATTACATTTTGGAGGGACCACAACTGGCAATGCTCAGGGCCTACGCCTGGCTCTACACTCAGGGATCACTCCTGGTAGACTTGGGGACCAGGATGGGGTGCTGGGATTGAACCCAGGTCAGCCATGTGCTAGGCAAAGAGTCCTACCTGCTGTACTATCACTCTGGTCCCAAGATTCATGAAGAAAAGATATGTTGAATTATTTAGGACAAGTTGACTGGAAAATAATTTTAAGAAAGAAGAAAACACAAAATCTTCAATTGTTAATAAAGAATTTGTTCATAATTTTTTAATTGGTTGTTGATGGAATAAAATCACTTTGTTTCATCACATACATTTAAAAACTTTTATAGAAGCTTTATTTAAAAATGTCAACACTTAGAAGAGGGGTAATTTATACACACTTTAAAGCTATTTAAACATTTAAGGTAAACATATTTTTAACACTTAAAGTAGAAAAACATAAAACAAGTGTGTGAAACTGCCCAAAGTATTTATGCTATTAAACTAATACACTGAATATCTGCTAACATAAGCACTTTTATGGTGCAGAATTGAAGTCATTATTTATGATCTAACTGCTCTTTGTATGGAGAGGGAATCTTTCAATCAGTGCTCAAGGGCTGTGGGACCACTGATGCAACACTTGGACACCAGCCCCAGGCTCTGGGATATGTGGTACTGCTTTTGCAAAGAATAACTGGAAACACCCAGTAAATCTTGGCAATTCTGAGGGCCTCCAGGTTTATACCTAGCTGTTCAAGGGTGGGGGCTCTGGTTCTGGGATTTGAATTCAGTCCTAAATGCATGTTCTGGTTCCCCTTGAATGCCAAATTATCTTCCTGGTCTCAACAATCCTTTAAATTAGTATCTTCTCTGGAACAACCTAAATACCAGAGAACAGAAGACTGGCTAAAGAAACTGTGGTACATCTACACAATGGAATACTATGCAGCTGTCATAAAGACAAAGTCATGAAATTTACCTCAAATGGATGGACATGGAGACTATCATGGTGAGTGAAATTAGTCAGAAGAAAAAGTACAGATATAGAATGACTGCATTAATTAATGGGATATAAATATATACCAGTGTTCTACTAATTGTGGGAAATGATAATGCCAGACTAGAACTCAGCATTGAATATACACAAAGACACTTACATGATAAACCCTAAATGTCTGCTAGGGCAGCCACAATGTGTAAGAGAATAGAGATAGATAGATAATAGATAGATAGATAGAGAGAGAGAGAGAGAGAGAGAGAGACAGAGAGAGAGAAAAGAGAAAGAAAAGGTGCCGGCTATAGAGGCAGACTGGTGGAATGGGAGGGAATGTGGGGACATTGGTGGTGGGAATGGGGCACTGGTGGAGGATGGGTGATGGAACAATGTATGACTGAGACCCAATTATGAACATCTTTGAAATTGTATATCTCTCTGTGGTATAATAAAAAAAGATTTAAATAATAAATGAATTAGAATCTACAGAATCGGGAGAAATGTAAGTTTCTCATGCAATTTCTTAAAGTTTCTCTAAAATATGAATCTGAAGATGCAAGATAGAACAAAGAACCTCTTACCAAGCTCTTTAATCTATTTTGAATCTACTCTTGTGTATGATGTGAAATAGGTGTACACTTTCTATTTCCTTGTAATTACCTAGTTTCCCCAGTATCAGTTGTTGAAGATGCTTTCTTTTCTTTGCTTAATGTACCTAGCTTATATGTAATTCATTAACTTTAAATATATCAGAGGGTTTGTTTCTGGACTATTTTGTTCCTTTGCTTGGAAAGTATGCTTTTAGCCCAGTACCTTACTCTTGTGACTGTTTTCCAAACTTTACTCTGTGACTGTTTTTCAAACTTTACTCTGAGCCTATGTTTATTATGAGAGTCTTAGTGTGTTTCCTTTTAAGCAGCAAAAGTTTGATTTTATCTCTTGATCCACCTAGCCACTTTGTGCCTTTCATGGGGGAATTAAATCCATTGACATTTAGAAAAATAATTGACATAAAGGAATTTGTTGTCACTTTTCTATGAGATTTTTTCATTGTTTTGTCATTTGACATTGTTCTTTTTGATGTTTCCCTTATTTTCCCTCTAGCGTTTTGATGGCGAACTTTTTTGCCGTGATCTGCTTCCATTTGCCTTTTCTTGTTGTTTTCTTCCTAGTGTTTTTTGCTTTGAAGTTAGTGTTTTGTTTATATATGAAATCCTCAGTCTATTTCCCCTGTCAAGTTTAAAGCTTGTTAATATAGAGCTCAGGTTGTGAATTCTCATATATACTTGCAGTCCTCCCCATTTTATGGCTTTTATGTATCTTTCAGCTTCTGAGTGAGTTTTCTTTGCTTTTTGTGGATGACCATTTAGCATTTCTTGCAAAACTAGTTGAGAGACAATAAATGCCTTCAGCTATTGTTTGTTAATGGTTTTCTTTATCGTCTCTCCAATCTGAGTGATGGTCTGGCAGGATACCTTGGTTGAAGGTATTTTTGCATTAGGTGCTTTAAATATATCATACCATTCCATTTAAAAAAAAAATAAATGTAATGTGCATTATTTATTCTGCTCTGAAATCAGGACTTTGGGTGCCTGTGCAACACTAACTCACCTGCGCTCTTGAGACAGTGTTGGCCATGTTCCCCTCTTGGGGAAGTTCTTGTGGCAACTTTATTATTTTTTAAATATTTCATTATACCACTGTGAGATATACAATTACAAAGATGTTCATGTTTGGATTTCGGTCCTACAGTGTTCCAGCACCCATCCCTTCATAAGTGCCCATTTTCTACCACCAATGTCCCCCAATTCTTTCCCCCACTCTCTAGCCTGCCTCTATGGCAGGTTCTTTATCTCTTCTCTCTCTCTCTCTCTCTCCTTTCCTTCTCTTACACACTGTGGATTGTAATACATACACTTAGAGGTTATCATGTGTTTCTTTTTGCCTGTATTTAAAGCTCAGTTCTAGGTTGGTATTAGCACTTTAGACATTTATTAGCACACTGTTCCCTTCTTTGTCTCACCTAACCTCTGACTCCTACACGTTTGTGTTATTTCCACCTTTGACAAGACCTCTTGATTCATTTTTCACCTGACCTTGGACATTGGTATCATAATATGTATATACATATATAAAGTGTCATGCAAATAAATGCAGTCATTCTATATCTGTCTTTTTTCCTTCTGGCTAATTTCACTCAACATGATCCTCTCCATGTCCATCCATTTATAGGCAAATTTCATGACTTCATTTTTCCTAACAGCTGCATAGTATTCCATTGTGTAGATGTATCACATTTCTTTATCCAGTCATCAGTTCTCAGGCACTCTGGTTGTTTCCAGATTCTGGCTATTGTGAGTAGTGCTGCTATGAAAATAAAAGTGCAGATGGTGTTGCTGCTGTGTGTTTTTGGCTTCCTAGGGTATATCCCTAGGAGTGGTAGGGCTGGGTCAAATGGGAGCTCAATTTCTAGTCTTTGGAGGAATGTACATATTGTTTTCCAAAAAGGCTGTACCAGTCGACATGTCTACCAACAATGGATGAGAGTTCCCTTTTCCCTGCATCCACACCAGCACTTGTTGTTCTTGCTCTTTTGGATATTTGCCAGTCTCTTGTGGTGTGAGATATCTCATTGTTGTTTTGATTTACATCTCTCTGATGATTAGTGACGGTGAGCATTTTTTCATATGCTTTTGGCCATTCGAATTTCTCCTTTGTTGAAGTTTCTGATCATTTTTTTCTCCCCCATTTTTTTATGAGGCTGGCTGTATTCTTCCTGTACAGTTCTACCAGTGTCTTTTGGCAACTTTAGAGGCTAGATTCCTATTATGTATCTAAAAAGGATATTCCTGCTCAGGGCTGGCTCTGCACTCAGGAATTACTCCTGACGGTGCTCAGGGGATCATATGGGATGCCGGGATCGAAACTGAGTTGGTTAAGTGCAGGGCAAATGCCCTAGTTGCTGTACTATCACTCAGGTGCCTTAGGGATATTCTTTTCGAACTTGAGGCTAACTTGTGACCTTGCTTTTTAATCCAAGCATTTTTATCACATCCCCATCCTCCTCTTCTCACACACACACACACTACGAACACCTTTTTTGTACTTTTTGTTCAGGTAGCCGTATACAACTTATGAGGGTACAGTGGTTCTCCGCCATATTTTTCATGATCTGCGGGTGTAAACTGAAACACTTTATCAGGAATTCTTTTGAGGAATTCGTGACTAATCTAATCTGAACAAATGGGTGATTCCACACCTTTTGTTACAGCCTGTAGCTGGTCAGGGGAGTCTTTGAGCTACAGCACAGGATCTCTGCTGTGGTGCTGGGACTGTTTTCTAGAGGTGAAGGCAGTGGGAGCCGAGCAGCCATACCTTTCCTGTTAAGAAATTCGATGTCTCACAGCATATCTTACAAAAAAATACAAGTTTTTAGAAAATGGTGATTATTAATTTCTCAAGAGTTCCCTGAGAACATAAAAAATAGGGACCCTAATTTTACAGTTTGTGCACTGTGTATTACTCATTGATTAATGAAATTATAAAACATAGCTTGTAAACTATAAATATTGTCATGAAACTTTTCCTCTGACTTATTTGGAAAAAGAAGCATACATCAACATTTCTAATCTTTTTGTATAGGAACCCTTCCTGCAGTTTGGAGAAGCGCTGCTACTTCTTTGTTGAATAAGTGATACTCCTTATTAGAAAGAGACTTGATAAGTAATTATTCAGTTGAGTGATAGTCTGACTAGAACTTTTTTGCAGATGAAATTCTAATTCTACTTTAGAATCATATCATTTTACCTTTATTTATTTATGCTCCAATGCAGAATCACTTTAGCATTCATTATCATATTCATAAGCATACTTAAATGCTTAAAAGACAGATGTTCCTCAAAATACTGCAAAATACATAAGGAAGGTAAAACTAATAGTCTTCTCTGTCCATACTAAAAACCTTATCAAGTTGAAACATTATGTCGGGAAGCCGCTGGGGTCCCCAACAGTGCCGGGAAGCGAGATTTTCCTTCTACCTCCGAGGCCGGCGGGGAATGGATGAAAACTCAGCAATCCGATGCAGTTTTAAAGGGCTCTACTATCACAGGTTCCGATATACAATCCAAGAGCAGGGAAAACCTCTGGACTCTGGGTTCCCAGCTAGGCCCCAGCCACATGTAGGCCAAGATGGCTGCCACCACGTGTTGAGGCCCAACAGAGAGTGGAGAGGACAGAGAAGTAAAATGCCAAGTTAAGCCGAAATGGCAAAAGGGCCTTCTTTCTTCTTGAAGCTTATTTTATAGTTAGAAATTCGCCAAACTTCCCAGCCCAACTCATTCTGGGCTGGGCTATCTAGAGATGAAAACAGGAAAATAGCTCTATAGAAATGCTAGCAACTTCAGGAGACCTTCTGGCTGTTTACAAGAACCCAGAGCTGATTCAAAGCCTCTAGCAGAGCTGGGAGGAGCTATAAGTTAAATGTAACTTCCCTGGCAGGGAGGGTCAAATGCCCTCAGGTAAGTTTCTCCCAGCACTTCACCTAATGTCTTGAGCCAAGATCTGCCTGGAAATGCCTTTGTAGGGGTAGAGAAGGGGTTTTTTGAGATGGCATGCCTCTGTACCAAAGACTATACTAATGCCAATTAAATATTTCTCCAAGTCTTCACAAGAGTCTCCTCTACTTCACGGTAGTTTTGTATTTTAGTTGCCTTTGAATTTATCAGGGGAGCCATGCTTGCTTGCTTGGAGGCAAACAACATTTCTCTCTGGGCTAATTACTTAGAGATCCAACGTGGCCAGGCAAATATGCTGGTAGAATCTAGCTAGTCCCATGATGATTGTGGTAGCATGAGAGAATATTTATATGAGCCAGTACAGAATACATGGTCAGATAAACTGCCACATTTAAACTAACCCCTATCTATGAAGTGACCTGCAGGAGGCAATCCAGGGCAGATGCAGAGGCTCTTAGGTGTTCTGAAACAACATTATAATATAATTGTGACAATTGCTTAGTGGTTTAGAACATGTCTTCATGTGCGAGGTCCTGAGTCTGATCCCTGGAAATTAGTTAAAAATTAGTCACTTCTAAAAAGTGCTCCTCTCCATTATCTATCATGCTCATTACCTGTGTTCCTCTCTCAGATATATCTAGGATTCAGCAACTAATGGGTTACCTCGTGGTATAGCAGGGGTTGTCCAGGGTTCTGTCCTAACAATATGATTCTCCCCAATCTGTCTGTCTGGTATAGGCTCATATCAGACATATGGTTAAATATTAATTTTTAATATCCTGGGCTATTGGGAACCTTTGGTCATCCCTTATTAATTGCTCCTTAGAGAGCACTTAAGATCTCATGGAGTTTCTTGTCCTGCAGGATCTATTCCTGCTTCTTCTGCCTTCTACTCCCTTTTTGGAAAGAAGCACTAACACAAGTGATGAACACTTGGGAACTCTCTCACTGTTTCCAGGCCATAAAAGTATTCCTCCTACAGTCATACAGATGAACTCTAAGAAGCTTGAAAATACTGTACCAGAGAGATAGTACAAGGATGAAGGTTACGTGAACCCAGAGCACCAAGCCAAGTGGTCCCTGAGCACTGCTGAGTGTGGCCCATCAATACTCTCTCATCCCCTCTGCACTACCACTGAACAAACAGATTTTTTGTGATTATTCCTACCTGACTCTTCCTAAACTCAACTGTCAAATCACCAGGTTTTTGTATCCAGCCTTGCAGCAAATCTGTGTCTACAGAAATCCTGTCAAGTTTCAATTTTCTTGTCATTGGTCATTTTCTTTCCTGGTTTGCTCATGCACTCAGCAAAGTGCATTTCCTATGCATAAACTAACAAGTTTTGCTTTAGCAATCAATGTGTTTTTCCAAGACATTTCCCAAGTAGGACAATTTTAGTGCTCTTAGCAGTGATAGGAGGTCCCTTGGAGGGTGACTTAGAGTTCCTCATTATCTCTGTTTTCCTCTGAAAACTACAGTGATAAAGATAGAATTTCAAGTCTACATTTTATTTTTAATCTTTCCATGTTCAAAAAACTTGCTGTCATGAATGCAACATGTTTTACAGTAGTGTTAACATTTATGATTGTGATATACAATTACCACACCTCACCACCACCTCAGTATCCAATTCTTCCGCCCACCTCAGTATCAATTCTTCCGCCCAATGTCTTTGTGTAACTTCTGGCTTATTCTTCATTTCCCCAGGCTTTCCTCAAGTCTAAGTTGATAATCTAAGTGTTATTTTTTTTTTTTGCCACTCACAAGGCACCGGGAGGGGATGACAGGTTCTAGCCCTGGCCTGCCACCCCAGCAAAGCCTCGCCACAAGCCAGAAGATTCCCGCTCTATGAGGGCTGCCATTTTCCACATCCGGACTTCCCTCTTATCAGAACTTCACCCAGCAGATGAGCCTATGCAGCCCAGCTCGCACGGCCGAGCAGTTCATCAATAAATGCTGGATTTAGAGGTGGCTACAAGAGTATTACCACCCACCACGGCAGAGCCTGGCGGGAGCCTGGCGAACCTGACGAGCCCAACTAGCTCCCATGTCGTATTTGATATGCCAAGTACCAGTAACAATTATAGACCTCATTCCCAGATCTGATGTAATGGTTTGAGGCTCTTTATATTCCTGGAGCAAGCAAGGAGATACCCTTGGGCTCTACTAGCATGAGACAGGATATATGGAGATGTTACTGGTGCCTGCTGGAGCAAGTCGATGATGAGCTGAGAGGAACAGTGAGACAGTGATAGTTTTTTGATGTTGTCAAGAAAAAATGTATTTATTCATTCATTTCATCAGCTAACAATTGATCTATTACCGCAAATATAATATTGTACAAAAGTTCACAACATATTGTACAAGAGTTCACAACTTTTTACAAAGTTTTAAAAGGTACAAAATACATTATTTTTAATAAATGTGGCCAAAAAATAGTTAAAGTGGAAATGAGATAGACTTTTCTCATTTCTTGAGGGCAAGGCCAGGAGCAAGCCTTGAGGCAGCAGCAGGTGTGACCCCAAAACCAAACCAAATCAAACCAAAAAACAAAACATAGAGCAATTCTTGAGGTGACTTCAAATGAGTAGGTTTACCTCAAGAGTATGCTGAATATTTGCAATATTTAAGGGCTCCTGAGAACTGTTTTTGGTCAAATTATGGTTAATTATTTCCTTTTCTCTATCTTGTGTGCCTAAACTTATTTCTCCTACATTGATATTTAGCTATTATTAGGTAATTGTGGTAATTTCATTGGACAGAAAAACTCTTTGAACCTCTTTTGGAATCCTGCTTTTGAAGCATGAACATCAGGTCTGGCATAGCAAAATCTATCAAGCTATCTCTCCCGAAACATCCCAGCTTCAGTTTACCAAACAGTTTAACACACACTTCTTCCAAGCTTTACCAAGAGAGAGTCCTCACCCATTCCCTTATCTACTGTGATGGGTGAGATGGTCCTGAAAACCAGCTATGCTGAATTTCTAGTCCCCACAGTTTCTACAGAAGTCTTCTGTGGAGCAGTCACAGTGCTTGCCTTTTGCTTGCTCTGTTGAAATGTAAATGAGGGAGGATCTAAAAAACTCTTCTATGGGAATTAATGTGTAGATGATCTAACACATTTTTTGATGGCAAAGGATTTTTGAAGGGAAATTAATAATATTGGGGTCATGTGTTACTTTGCATATGTATTATTCATTACTCTTCTAATAGTGCTCTGGCTTTACCTGGGGGATCCCCCTCCTTCTCTCTTTGCAGATCTGAAAAGAGACAGTTTAAGTCAACCCAGGCACGGGATGCTTTCTAGAACAAACAAGAAGAAGCCCATTCTCTCTGCTGTAGTTAGTTGAGAAAGTATGATGGACCTGAATGGCTATTCCTCTAGCCCCACACCATATCTATGCCTTAATCCCCATATTCTGTTAAGATGTAGCACTACTTGGTGATCTTAAGGAAGATAGTGAGAGATATACTGAAGTTGAGGTTATTAGATAAGGACATTGCTCTGGACTACATCTTGGGGAGCCTGGTTCAGTCACAATAGTTTTTGTACGAGGGGACAAGTTTGTCAGAGAAGAGATGATAACAGCTGCTAGGTCAGAGTGAGACACACACTGGCCTTCAAGATGGACAAGGGCGAACTGAGGAATGTTATGTCTCTTGTAAAGTTAGAAAGGTTTCAGTTAGCCTCGCCTAGAAATTTCAGTGGGAAAGCACTTGTCAATATCTTGATTTAAATTCTGTGGAGACTTCTCATGTCCAGGAGTTGAAACAACAAAACTCTAAACTTTCAGTCACTAAATTTGCAGTTATTTGGTACAGTTGCAATAAGAAATAAAAGCAGCAGATTATGGAGTCTAAGACTCCTGTAGTCATGTTTCCATCACTTGAGGCTTAGAGTCTGCTTCAAAATAAAGACAATATAAAGAAGAGTCTAAGTCAGACTCTATGTTATTACAGATAATTACTGGAGCTCTTGGAGCAAAACACGTCCCAGAATATTAACAAGAGTTTCTCAGTATTTTTCTCAGTATTTTTAAACCAATATTTATTTTTTGTTTCAGCTTTTGGAATCTGGACTTTCTTAGTTACAAACAGATTTTTGTGCATAAAATTTTTATTTGAATCTCAATTTTTCTTTTGTTGTTCATTTACGGCTTTGATTTGGGATCACACCCGGTAGTGCTGAGAGTCTCGTTTAGTTGTTCTTGGATTATTCCCGCAGTTATTAGAGGACCATATGGTACCCAGCATCAAACCCTTTCACCGTACATGCATAGCTGGAGCTCCAGTTGTTTGTTCCCAATTTCACTTATAAATTGCTTAAATTGGTAACAAGATACTTATGCTCCACTACAAAGTTAGTGAATGGATTAAGATACTTTTCAAAGATACAAACTTTTTTATTATTGCTTTATTACACCACCTTTAGACATACAGTTACAAGATGCCCATGCTTGAGTTTTGGTTCTACAGTGTTTCCACACACCCATCCCTCCACCCCTGCACATCTCCCAGCCACCAATATCCCTTCCTTCCCCCCCCCCCCAGCCTACCTCCGGCGGGTTCTGTATTTTCTTTTCTCTCTATCTCTCCTGCCTAACTTTCATACATATCGTGGAATGTAGTATATTCTAGGACATGATTGGTTCCACTAGTTTGATGAACCACATCTGGACAGTGAAAATGGCGACTATTGTGGGTGTAATGAAGTCTCATCTGGCTGCTTCAGAGAGTCCAGAGGTGATGGGCCAGCACCCAAGACCCATCTATCCTCCTGGAAGTCCCATGGTCAGCTGAGCTAGGGAAGAGCTGAATACCAGCACTCCCAGTTGCGTTTGAGACTCTGCATACTACGGCTGAGTAGTCCAGAGGCAGTTCCTGGGCAGGGCCACCGGAGCTCCTAAACAAGATAGAGAGGGAAGGAGATGGTCCCAGATTCATCTGACTTCCACTTCTGGGAGCTGCCTACCTGGGCTCAAACTCTGCTACTATCTTAATCTGGTCTTGAGATTGGCATCTCTCCAGGGCGGGTTCTAATGTGCTGCAGCATCAGACTACTTCCTGGGGGCGGTTCCAAAGGTACAAACTTTTATAGTTATTAGGACTCATGCAATGGGAAATCTAGTTGGAGTGCAGTACTCATCACTCGATCCCCCGATCACTTGAATCCACGTTATTCATCGATTTGCTTTCGCCAGGGGCCAGTAACATTTCCATTGGACCCTATCACCCACCAATGTAGCCCAATGGCATCTGGTTGATTCAGGAATATGAAGAGCCTCAAGACCCGTTCAGCACGAGGTCTTTACAAGTCTGTATGACCATCTTGTAGGTAAAAAGCCACGTGATCTTTTGACTCCCGTGGGATACAGTCAGTAATAATAGCTCCTAGTCCAGTGATTATCTCCAAATCGCATTACATGTCCATCTGATTTTCCATGCCTTGGCAAATGAGACAGCTTCCCTGATTCTGGAATAGCAGCGGAGGTCAAAGACTCCAGATTCCTCCTTCTCTCCCACTTGGTGGCGTGATATTCCAAGTTACCCCTTTCAATTCCTCTCTGGGAAACCCAAATAGCATTAATCACCTTGCTTTACGTAGGGCCGCGATGAAGGGTATGTTAATGCAGGAGAACAGAGTGGAAGATCAAAAGAAGTGTGCCCCCGGTGGAGGGTTCTTTGTCCTTTTAGCTATTTCTTCGATGCCCCTTTGAAGGCATTTCCATGCGCTCTACTCTTACTCCTACGCAGCTCAGGTTCTAGGTTGTTCATCATGTTGATTTTTGCGACCTAGATATAACTGCTGCATTCAGAGATGTTTGTTCCCGTGAAAAGTGAGTAGGGCCTCCTGGAATCAGTTCATTCTTCATAAACATGGTTTTCTTTGGAATTCCGCTGTGAACCTATCTTTCTACCATTCTCAGAGTTGAAAATCAGCCAACATTGTGCAGCTTGGCTAATGTTTGGTTTTAATAGAACAATATCATCAATGGCCGGTGAATGTAGTTGCGACCATCTATCTTCACTCCCATTCCTTCCCATTCTAATTGTTGCATGATGGATTGCCTTGAAGGTGGAGCTGAAGGGTTTTTGTGAAATGGTATCACCCTGCTCCGAACCCCCTCTTTTCACATTAATGATAAAAAGCCTTTTGTGGGAATATTGGTAGAGGATCTGTGGTGGTGAATCCGTAATACAGCTCACGAAGGATCTTTATGTATTGAGTTTGAAACACCCTGTTTGGCTAGGGCTTCGATGTGCTTCAGTCTCCACAGAATCAAGGCTTTCTTGCAAATCAATGAGCATTGAGACACAGCGGCATCTTGTATACATGGAAGCCTCAATGAGCTTAGGATTTACCTTTGTGGTTATGAATTCGATTGTATTATAGATTAATCTTTCCGGAAGCCTGCGCTCCCCAGCGATTTGTCGCTTCATCTAGTGTTCTGCTAATCCTGTTTCAAGGCTGTTTCATGGCCTTAGATGACAGACAATAGCATGAGCAGATGAATGATGAATAGTTGCTGATGTCATGAATGTACTCCTTAATGAACAGTAGAACTGTCCTGCTTGTTTCCCCGTGGGAGGCACACACTTACAAAAAACTGGACCGGGCGAGTGGCAGTCAGCGAAGAGCCGAACTAGTGTATTGATGAGTGTGGAAGCGAAGCCAGATTCTTTGAGGTGTTGGATGACTTTGTCTGGTGGGGTGCTTATTTCCTTCTTGCAGATGAGATGGCATATCAGGTTTCTGAAGGGGAGGAAACGTTAGGAATGACATATCTCCAGATTACGACATGTGAGCAGTGGATGTGGCTATCAAAAGGAGATTCGAGGAAGTAGAAGTCATGGATAATCTTCTCCATTGCCTTTCTGGAGATGTGATAAAGGTCCATCAGAACGCCAGGAGGGGCAGATATCTTGGTCTTACCATAGTTGAGCGAAGAAGGACATTTTTGGCGGGCGAGTACAAATCTTCCCCTATAGCATTCTTTGGTATTTCTGCTCTCCTGTCTTTAGAAAGGGGTCTAGCTTCTTGCTACATTACGCTTCTCTCTGCACCATTTAACCAGCTTGGACATTCAGCATTTACACAGTCTCGGGCTCAGCTGCTACTTTTGCGTGCAAATGACTCGAAGGGTTTCTATGAAGACAAGAGTTGCGCCAATCTTTTCTCTCGGTATTCTTCGCACAACCCTTAGGTAACTAAACCAGTCAGTTGTATTCTCTGTTCGATGTTGTCAGTGATGGTATCTTTATGTTTGCTGCAATGGCTTTACCAAAGGGTTTACAGTTAAGGTGGTGGATTCTGGATTTCTCTTCTTCCCCGGCGCACACCACCTCCCCCCATTGCGGGAAGTAGAATTTTACTTACAGAAAGGAAGGCAGATGAATTACTATCCTGTTTGGAATTTGGGGCGTGACGCCTGGATCGAACCATGAGAAACCGTCGGTGAAGATTTTGTGGTCATTCTAGCATTACATGGAACTCCACCAAGGGAATTCCACAATGGCTCCAGCGTTTAGCTTCAGCCCAACTGAATAGCGGTTAACATGAATGAACTTGGTGTGGACGCCATTGAGCTCGAGGCGTCGTCACTCTCTTTATTACCGTTCCATTCTGCGGGCCATGGGTCTCGATGTGGAGTTCTTCAGCTGAGTCTTCTTGGTACCACCATAGCATTTAAAAATCGCGACCACGCCACAGTCTTTAGCACAGAAGGTGTGATCTTTTTATAAACTCCTCCAGTTCCATGTAAAATTTCTCAATTTCATCTTCTTCGTGTATGATTATTGATCATGAGCCAATGAAGACAATTAACTTTGGCGTGGGCCACATCTAGATCAAATGAAATGCGATCTATTGGTTTACGTGGCACATTCAAATGAAT
>JAJIBD010026502.1:0-119373 GCA_021461705.1 Cryptotis parvus
GATGGCAGTATTCTCTGTTTCCTGATTGTATTTGCTCTTGCTTTCTTTGTTCTTACCCATGGAACTTCTGCTATAATATCTTGTGCCCAACCTCAACTTTATTTCCTTCTTTCTTTGTGCTATGCGTGAGATTTCTGAGCTGAATGGGACTGATTTTTATATCTTTGCAGCTCATAGCATAAATGAAGCCACTGTGTCCCCTATGAGTTTTCCATATATATGAATCTGGGGGTGATTAGAGAAACTTTCAGCTAAACGCTCCTATGCTTATAAGCACATTTTCTTTTATTGGCCGGAGGTCAAAAAGCAGGGGATCTAACTTATTCTTTATCATCAAAACGGAGCTTCTCAGTCATAAATAGAATCATGTCTTTAGCTAAGGCGTTCGACCGAAAAAATATAAAGTAAAACAGAAAGTGGATCTGGGCAGGGAAGCTCAAACAGGCGGGATCATCTTTGCATGTGGAATTCTGGGTTTATCTCTGGCAACCCCATGAGTATCTACCCAGGTGCTCTCCCCTACCACCCCTCCTTCACAGAACCGAAAAAGAGAACACAAAAAAAAGCACTGATGCCTTTGCAGCAAGAAATCCTGCTATGTTGGAGGACTCCATTGTAACATTTTATACAAGGACTGTAATTTCACATTAAATGTACAAGGCAAAGAAATTACATTTTAATTATATGTAGCCACATAGTGCTCCATATACCTTCCTGAATAATGAAGGGAGAGGATTATAGATTATAGGGACGCATACAATGGCCAAGACATCAAATCACTGACCTTTTGTAGTCAAAATCCTTTCTGTGAGGGATTTTACAGGATGTTCATAAAGGTGCCATGAGATCCATTATTCTGCATAGTGGCGGAATGGCTTTTGTTAACTTGAATTTTGATAACCCAGCCCAGTGACAATCCTTAACGTTAGAAGAGAAGGGAAGACAAACCACTAGGCTCACGACACGGACTCTGAAGACAAGGGAAAGAGCAGAGCTGTGGAGGGCCACTGTCCCACAAGGAGAGGAAGTGGAGTGGAGACAGAAATATCCAGCAGAAACATTTTCTCACAAGAATAGTTTCCCTAATAACCCTGAAGAAGGACATTTTGGGGCTAGGACCAAATCCCTGCAAATTGGCTATAGATCGATTGATGATAACAACACTTTGAGTGTTGATACATGGAATCATATGGGTAGTCTTGCAGAAAACTGGCAGATCCACCTTAATGAGTCTCATTTGGGTATTAAAACTTCCCTTTGTCACTGAAGGTGGCCTTGGTAGAGAGAGGGAGACAGAATCCTTAGGAGTTACTAGAAGTATCATCTCTTCATAGTGCATAATCTTACTGTTTCTCAAACTTTCTAGAGAACAGGAAGTATAAAATGAACCCTGGTACTGGGACAAATAGAGAAAGATGTATTTACTTCTTGGGTATGGAGAGCTTAGAGTCCATGGAGGTGTGGTGTGGTAGAGCTCATAGTGTAAATGCCAGAATCACTCTAAACCCAGTGCTTGATGATCAGGGACTCTGGTGAAAGCCGTGATTCGATGCAAGCTTCAGGCTTCAGTAAGAAGAGACCAAGCATGAGGCCCTCTTGGTCAAGAAGCTCTATTGATGGTCACCTTTCAGGAGGTAGGCTCGTGGTCGCGCATTCCCTCAGGTTCTGAGAGAGACTTAGATGTTATCAAAAAGAGAAACAAACAAGGCAGCAGTGATCTGTGGGAGGGCATTGGAAACTTTTCTGAGTGCCTGTCTCCCAGATTGGTAGACCAAGGTATGGGGATGCTGGTAGTGCAGCTTATATACAACGCCTCCAAGTTGACAGGTTGCCACTCGCTTACTTGGTTGGAAATATGGAGTGCATTCTGGGTTTGTAGATGGAGCCTATATATGCAATAGTGTTTTTATTCAGTCGTGTGGTTTCAGGTACCTTCTAATTAGTCTTTAGTTTTCCTTTAAGTTCTACAATAAGAAACTCAGCACACATTTTGTTAATTTGATATCTAATGCACGCAGAGAGCACCTAACTACTGCAGAAAGAGACTAGGTAAGCCTCTCAGAGAATATTATTTTACTAACATTTGTTCTCCCTTCCTTTGGCAAATGCTGTATATTCACATACATATATAAAAGAAATAATGGTTCCACATTTCACGGAAATTATTTGTGACAGTTGCTCCTAAATATACATCCTTCTGTAATGGCAGGCTAACGGATTTTTGACTCTGAGGCAGTAAAACAGTGAAAGAAGAGTCTTCTTATTCTTGGAAAAGCAGGGAGCTCCCCTGCCCCACTCCATTTCCATTTCAGAAAATCCTCCACACTAAAGAAAATAAAATTTAAAAGCGTTTTTCCTCCCCCCCCCGCACACCCCTTCCTATCAGAATTTTCCTGACAGAAAGGGTGCAATGAACTGTGTTTCCCAGCCCAAGTCCCCGCAGCAAGGGTGGGGCGGAGCTCAGGTTTGTGTAGAGGCTGAGGCTGTCGCTGAGCACTGTGCACAGCACAGAGGTTCTTGCAGAAGACACGCATAGAGGCCGAGCGCACAGGGTGCTGGGCCTGATTTCCGTGTCATGGGGAAGCCTTTAACCGTCCCTTCTGCTTCACCGTCTGTCTGAAACCAATGGAATTAAAGGTTTGGAGGCTTTCCCTGGATCCTGCCTGTCCCAGTGCAGTGTATGAAGCAGTGCTTGAATAATTGCAGTAGATGGTGCATTCTGCTCCCTCATGGGTGCTCAGGCGTGCACGTCTTTGTTCCACTGTCACCTAGCACAAAACCCTGTCTCCGAGAACATTCCAGAAGGAAGCGTATACAAGTTTTTTGTCCACAAGCCCCGTTTCACCCCAGGGAAACGCCACTGTTTTTGCACAGAACTATGTTTCCAGCCTGAGCACTGAATAGACAATTCCTTTGCCCCTAGAGTTTCCTTCCAAATAAACCCTCAACTCACAGCCTAGTTGAAGCCACAGGATAGTTGTTATGAACATCTTCACTATTTTTCCTTATTTTTTTTCTGTCCAGTTCATTGAAGACTCAAATTTAGCTGTCTTGAAAGCTGGCTAGGGAACTCTTAACTATGGTAGTTTTCTCTCTTTCAGTTACTGGAAAGCTTGATTTCCACAGATGTTCCAACCAATTAGAATCACATCACATTCACTCAGTTCTTCGCTTTTGTTTAAAAAAAAAAAAAAAAAGAAGAAGAGAGAAGAAAAGAAAGGGGGACTTACTCAGACTCTGACTTTGGACATTTGGGTTTTTTCCCCTGTGAATGGAAACAGTGACCCTTCCAGGATAGTTGGAGAAATTAGTAAGAAAGTAGTTTAGAAACGAACATAGGAAAATAGAATTCATTTTTTTTAAGCTTATAAAAATTTCTTGGCACATCCCTCCCCGAACATCATGAATTTAATTAGGGATACGTTTCAATTGACAAAGAGGGATTTGGGTAATCTTAGGGAAGAAGAACAATGTATTGCTACCTATACAGCAGTATAGGCAAGTGCAGAAGTGTACAGGGGCTGGAAACAGGGTAACCACGCAGCAGGGACTGGAGGTTTCTAGGAGGCTTCCTCTTCCATTCTCTTTATCAGCTTCATTCATCTGACTCAGTCCTAACGTTAGATATGCGGATGGCAAACATTTTCTAGCTCGTGCTTGTCTCTCAATGTAGATACCAAAGAAGAGTTGAGAACTCCGTTTTTCATATCCCCAAATAAAATATTCTGGAGCAGGACTTGAATTACCTTAGACTGAGCCAGGATCTTATCAAGGGATTCTATTTGGGGCATCAGCAGATATACATAGTTTGTTTGACACAGCAGAATGCAGCGGCCACTTTTAAGCCCTTAAGGAGGGTCTAAGGTGACTAAGGCCCAGCTCACATTCATTGCACATGGTTAGAATTTATCTTAGACTAGCAGTAAGCTGCTGTTTTGTGAATTTAGTAGTAGATGCCCACCATAGTCCTGTTCTCTTAAATCTGGTTTATTGGCAGAGAGGTGGAGAGAGGGAGGTCGGGATGTAAAGTTTGAATTTCCTTGCAACTACTCTAAATAGGAGAAGTTATTTATAACAAACTGGATTGATTTATGAATTATCTTGCGTTCCAACAGGCAGATACTTTGTTTGAAATAACATTGTGTATTGTGTTAATGCCTGGAAACCATATATTTTCTTTTAGTTTCTCAAACACCTATTACAGAAAGTTATGGGAGAAAACAGAGTATGATAATAAAACTATTATGTTTCTCACAGCGCTATCTGCTGAACACTGCGCTAATTGAATGAGTCATCTCATTTAGCTTTATACATATAATTTCTTTACCTTAAAAATCCTACACTCAGTCCTTTACTGTGTCAAGCAGAAACTGGCTAAAATTCCCTTTTCTGTATTATTTTACACCACTGAAAGGTTTTAATAGCATTGTTAGTCAAGAAGATGAAAATAACAGTTGCAGAGCAAAACTTAACATGGAAGGTTATTTTTCTTCCTTGTTTTCCTTTCAAAGCATAGCCTGTTCTATCCAAATTCAGAAGAGAAAGATTAGAGAAGCTACAGAAACTATGCAGCCCCTTTGGAGGACTTGAGATGTGAATAATGTATGTGCCTAGATCAAGTTCAAGGTCATTTCAGGAAATTACAGGAGGTAGAGATGGAATGATTTGTGAGAAGGTGCTTGGGATGGTTTTTATTAACAGAAAATATAGGTTGGGGAATATATTAACTGACAATCAAAAAGATTCTTCCTTAGAGGGCTTCATATCAACTTTTTTCACTCTTGATGTTGTGTACTTGTTTTAGCTTTCATTTTTAAAGCAGAATTTTTTCTTCTCTTGGCATTACTTTGAAAGCTCCAATTTTTTATTTTGCTATAAAATGAGTTCTTATTCTTTTACATAGCTTTTTAATTTTTTGGCATTTTAAAATTCATTTTTTAATCTAAGCACCATGATTTATAAAGTTGCTCATACTACAATTGTTTCAGGTAGTCAATGCTCCAACACCACTTCCATCACCAGTGTGACTTTCCCTCCCCAGTGTCCTCAGTGTCCCAGCCACCCCTGAGCAGGTACCCTTAGCAGGCAAGCTAATTTACTGCATGTTGCTTGGTACAACAAAATGACAAATGGAATTCTCAGAAAATGGATCATAAAAGTCAATTTGTGATCATTGCTTTATCGCATAATTATATTACTGTAGTTTTACCTGAGCTGTTTGGTGCTGTTGCACCTTCTGTGTATTACTGTTTCACTTATCGAGTGCTTTTGCTTATTTTGACCATTAAAAAAATTCTTGAACTCAAAATTTGGCTTCTCTATTTTGTTTTTTATTAGCAAATATATTCAAGTCTATACTTTTTGTTATATTATTGCTTTAAACAAAACCATGATTTTTAGTTGTAATGGTATCATTAGTGTTAATTTTTAATTGCCTACAGTTTTCACTTTTAGTTCTGTGACCTGAAAAAATTATTTAGAATATCAATAGAGTTAATTCCCTTCACACTCATTTATTGGCTATATTTTAATTATTCATCTCTAGGTTTATTGCATTGTGTTCAGAGAATGTGGCTTTTATGAATCTTTCCTATTGTTTCTCCCAGTTTTATTAAGAAATAATTGATATACATCACTGTGTAAGTTTAAGGCAAATAGCATGCTGATTTACATATATTGTGAAATAATAGCACAGTAGCTATTGTGCTCACATCCATCTTTTCATATGGGTATAGTATTAAAAGAAAAAAGGAAAATTTCTTGCAATGAGAATTCTTAGGATTTATTTGCTTAATAATTTTCTTATATAGCCATTGTTTTTTGGTATTGTAATGCATCCTCTTGCTTTGGCAAATGTTCCATAGCACATACACACACACACACACATATAGACACATGCACACACATATATCTTTTCTATCTTTGAGAAACAGATATTAAAGAATCACAATAGTCAATATACTGTCAAATTATTATTATTATTATTTTTGCTTTTGGGTCACACCTAACAATGCTCAGGGGTTTCTTCCTGGCCCTGCACTCAGGAATCACTCCTGGCGGTGCTCGGGACCATATGGGATGCCTGGTGCTCGAACCCAGGCCGGCATAGGCCGACTGCTTTCGAAGGCAAACGCCCTACCCGCTGGGCTATCGCCTCTGGCCCTCAAATTATTTTTTATATTTCCAACACATTTTGTTTTATATATTTCTATTTTGTATTTTTATTTGTGATATTTTTGTTTTGAGTCAATTGTTGAGCCACAACTGACAGTGTTCATGGCTTCCTCCTGGATCAATTCTGATGATACTGAGTGTGGTGCCAGGGCCTAAGCTGGCTGATGGTGTGCAAGCCAAGTGCTTAATCTCTATACTGCCTCTTTCCCTCTGGCATGTTTTTTAAAATAAAATTTGCTCATCCATTTATCCATCCATCAATATATCCATTTACGATTCAACAACTCTCTATTGAGAAGATACTATATTTCAGATCTCAGATTGTAGGCGTTAGAAATTAGAAAGATTCACCGGCTGAATGTTGTAGAACATATAGCCTATTAGAAAAAGTATCTTTAACACTCACTGAAAAGACTGCCACTAAATATGAAGAGTATTATGGCAGGTACCATATAAAGTTCGGCAGGCAGTTGTAAGGTTTCCTTAAGGTTTCTCTCAAGAAATGACATGTAGGGCTGAAGGATGGTACACCTTACATGGGTGAAAGTGTTTTTTTGCATGCAGCTGGTCTGGTTTCCATTCCCAGCACCCCATTTTGTTCCTTGAAGACAGCTAGGAGTAATCCTTGAGCGCAGAGGCACAAGTAAGACCTGAACATCTCTGGGGTAGTTTCAGCATCTCCATCTTCCCTCAAAAAAGATAAAAGAATTTAATTCATGACAGGTACATATTAGGCTCTGAAAGCAAATAGCATAAGTTAGGATTCTAACAGTTAACAAGTATTGTAGGATAGAAGATGGATTTGGAATCCCAGTATAAAGAAATAGGTTGAGAATGTGTTTCAGGATATTAAGTGGGAGCAAAGAAAGCCCTCTTCAACAAATGGTGCTGGGAAAACTAGGCAGCTACATGTAAAAAATGAATTTAGACCTCCTTCTAACGCCATGCACAAAAGTCAGATCAAAATGGATTCTAGATCTCAACATCAGACATGAATCTATAAGGTACATCGAAGAAAACATAGGAGAAACGCCTTACGACATCGAAACGAAAAGTATCTTTAAAGGCGACACACCACTGACCAAGCAAATGGAAGCAAAGATAAACAAATGGGATTATATAAAACTAAAAAGCTTCTGCACCTCAAAAGAAAGGGTGACCAAGATACAAAGACAATCCACAGAGTGGGAAAGGATATTCACCCAATACCCATCTGACAAGGGGTTAATATCCAGGATATATCAGGCACTGGTAGCACTTCACAAGAAAAAAAACAGCCAACCCCATCAAAAAATGGGGAGAAAGGAAATGAACAGAAGCTTCCAAAAAAGAAGAAATTTGAATGGCCAAAAGGCATATGAAAAAAGTGCTCTTCATCTTTAATCATCAGGGAGATGCAAATCAAAACAACAATACGGTACCATCTCACACCACAGAGACTGGCACACATCCAAAACAGCAAGAATAACCGGTGCTGGTGTGGATGTGGGGGGGGAAAAGGGACTCTCATCCACTGTTGGTGGGAGTGCCGACTGGTCCAGCCCCTTTTTGGAAAACAATATGGGCATTCCTCCGAAAACTAGATATTGAGCTCCCATTTGATCCAGCAATAGCACTCCTGGGAATATACCTGAGAGACCGGAAAACACATAGCAGAAACACTATCTATACTTCTTTATTCATCTCTGCGCTATTCACTATAGCTAGAATCTGGAAACAACCTAAATGCCCGAGGAACAGAGGACTGGCTAAAGAAACTGTGGTTCATCTACACTATGGAATACTATGCGGCTGTCAGAAAAGATGAAATTATGAAATTTACCTGCAAATGGATGGACATGGAGACTATCATGCTGAGTGAAATTAGTCAGAAGGAAAAGGACAGATATAGAATGACTGCATTCATTAATAGGATATAAATAGATACCAGTGTTTTACTAAATGTGGGAAATGGTAATGGCAGATTAAAACTCACCACTGAATATACACAAAGAGACTTAAGTGATGAACACTAAATATCTGCAGGGCTAGCCACAATGTGTAAAGTAAGAGGGAGAGAGATGCAGAGACAGAGAGAGAGACAGAGAGAAAGTGGAAACGGGGCTGCCTGCTATTAAGGCAGCATGGGGGTGGGCGGGAGGGTGGGGTACATTGGTGGTGGAAATGGGACACTGGTGGAGGGATGGGTGCTGGTATACTGTATTACCAAGAACCAATTATGAACACCTTTGTAATTGTATGTTTCACGGTGGTATAATAAAAAATTAAAAAAAAACTTTAAAAAAAAAAAAGAAAGAAATAGGGTTGAGGGTGTTGTAGCCTTCAAAAGAAGAAAGTAGGAAGACAGAAGAAAAGGGTTTTTTGTTTGTTTGTTTGTTTGTTTGTTTGTTTGTTTTTGTTTGTTTTACTTTTTTGGGTCACAGCTGGAGATGCTCAGGGATTACTCCTGGCTCTGCAGTCAGGAATTACTCCTGGCAGTACTCAGGGAGACCATACAGGATTGAACCCAGGATGACCATGTGCAAGGCAAACTCCCTACATGCTGTACTATTACTCAGGTCATGGCAGAAGAAAATTTAGAGAACTTTGAGAAGTCATGATTCTGAATTGTTTAATAACAAGTGTACTCTTTAGTGTGAGAACAGATACTGCACTTTTGATCTTAGCCAAAATCTTAGCACTCTCCCAGTGCCCAGCCGCTCACTAGGCGCCTGGGAGGGATGGAGGGTTCTAGCCCTGGCCTGCCACCCCAGCAGAGCCACACAAGCCAGATTCCCCCCCACCATTTTATCGGGCCACCATTTTCCACATCTGGACTTCCCTCTAGTCAGAACTCCACGCAGCGACAGCTTATCACAGCGGCTGCGCGGTTCATCTATAATGCTATATTTAGAGGTGACTACAAGGGTATGTCACCTGCATGGCAAGCCTGGCAAGCTACCCTGTTTTATTTGATATGTCAGATACCAGTAACAATTATATTAGTTCATTCCCATGACCTAATATAATGGTTTGAGGCTCTTTATGTTCCTGGAGCAAATAGATCCCTTGGGCTCTACTAGCATAAGACAGGACATATGGAGATACTACTGGTGCCCACTCTAGCAAATAGATGATCAACGGGGAGGATAGTGATAGTGACTCTTAGTGTGTCCTAGCTGAGTTAGAATGAGCCTTTGTGTTTGGGATATTAGTATAATATCAGTAAGGAACATTTTTGAGTAACTGAAAACCTTCATCTTGGCATTTAATATACTAGTTCTTCTCCATTCATGACTTTGGCCTACAAATATGAAATTATTTTATGAAACTATATATTAGGGATGCATTTACTTCATATGTGCAAGTTTGCTGATTCTGTTTTTGTGAAACTGGTCTCAAGGCTGGAAAGTGCTGGGTGGTTGAAGAGAATGAAATTCAACCTCCAGAATTGAAACCGCTTGTTAATGTGTCACCTTCTGTTGGGCTCTGAGCTGCTAGCCTCAGGGTCCAGCATTTCCCCCACCCCTCCCCCACAAGACCCTAAGGGCAGGACCCAGAAATGGGCTCTGCCCATTAGGTTACACCCAAAACATTTGTGCCTATCCGAGCTAAGGTGAGGCAGAATGTGCCTGGTCTTCTGACCACTGATCACAGGGATATGTAAATCAATGATTGTTACCTTGAAATGCTAAATCTGTGTTTGTCATTTGTTACTCTGTTACAATGACCAGGGAGCTTGCAAATGCCCCTGTGATGTGTGCTTATATCCCCTCCACCCAAATATTGTATAAAAGGCTTAAACTGTGTCCAGTAAAGCGAATGCTGCTATCCAGAGCTCCCCACTGCATGGTTGTCGTTCATTCTTTCTTTCTTTCCTTTCTCAGCAGTAGCAGTGGCAAGGCAGAGTTTCTCCCTAGTCCATCCCTCACCTTTTCTGCAGGGCTGAAGTCTGGCAAGATCTAGGTCTTCCTCATTTGTGCCAGGGGCTGCTGGCCAGGGCCCCTGACAACCTTCTTGTGTTTGCCTTCATGGCTAAATTCAGTCTATTAAAAACAATTCAAACTGTTTCAATACATTTGGTCTGCTAGATTATCTCTGAACAAAAACTCTAAATGTCGGGTTATCAAATTAAATAAAAAATGGCAGCTATCTTTTCTGTCTACCTCACTGTATATGGAACCAGAATTGTATGAGTTAGGTAACAGGAAATAATTACCTAATTCAGAGTCTGATTCACTCAAATATGAAAGAAAACAAAATTCTTATAGAAATAAGGATTAAGCTTTATATCCAACTTTTATTAAAATTTTTTCATGAGAGAAACTTTAGCAGAAAAAATGAATTCCATGAGTGCTTTTAAGGAAAAAAAATATATGTACGGGGCCGGAGCGATAGTTCAGTGGGTAGGGTGTTTGCCTTGCATGTGGCCCGTCTGTGCCAGCCTGGGTTTGATCCCCGGCATCCCATATGGTCCCCAAGCACCTCCAGGAGTAATTCCTGAATGCAGAGCCAGGAGAAACCCCTGAGCATTGCTGGGTGTGACCCCAAAAAGCAAACATAAATAAACAAACAAACAAATAAATAGATAAATAAAAATAAATGTACATATGACAAAACGAAACATTGGCAGATTGATTCAACAATTTGGCGTTAATTTTCTTCAAGGCTATGAGCCTTTTCCATTTCCGAAGGTTGCTCTCCAACATGCAGAGTGTAACTCCTATGAGTCTTTTTCTCAGTTATGGATTTCTGGGTAAATATACTGTGACAACAAAGCTACATTCCCTAAGAATGTCAGGTAAGTGCTTAAGAGAAGATGTTCTTGCACGACAGAGGAAAAAGGAATCTAGCAATCATCATTTCCCCCAAAGTTTGGGAGTACTTTCTCTCGCTCACACTCTTATTAATAAACTACCATGACATTTAAAACGGCTCTTCCCAAGATAAAGATTACACGTGAAAATGACTGTGTCCTGCAGAAACTCAATCTTCATGGTTTCCTAACTCATAAGTAACTATTCTTCCAAATCAGAAATGTCAAATGATTTTTAGGAAATTTATCAAATTTATTGAAACTTAACATACTTTCCTTCAAATTTCCTGCAGATGTTCTTTGAGTCTCATTACTGAATGCAGACTACCTGAGAATAAATCAGGGATATTTAGAGCACTTTAATGCAGCAATCTTCAAAATAGGGAGTAGGCATGCATTTTAAGAAAATCAATTTCTAGCTCCTCAACTTCTCTGTATACCCTTGCCTAAAAAATGATCTGCCAAGGTCTACGGTGGTAGTTCTCATTTCCTGTATTTCACTTTACACTTGTCCTTCCTAAGCTTTACACAGAAGGCATCTTTTTTTTTTAATACAGGATTAACATCAGTTAAAAAAATAAAACAAACGACTAACAACAACGAAAAACTCAACCTGGAGACCTTTTCCTAAAAAGTGTTATTGCTTTTAATAGGTATCAGGAAAGCTTCTTTTTTTATAATTTTATTTTATTTTATTTTTTGGGTTTTGGATCACACCCGGCACTCAGGAATTACTCCTGGAGGTGCTCTGGGGACCATATGAGATGCCAGGGATTGAACCTGGGCCGGCATGGGCCAGCCGCATGCAATGCAACGCCCTACCCGCTGGGCTATTGCTCCAGCCCCAGGAAAGCTTCTTTTAATCAAAACAACCTAGATCTGACTCCAGTCAATTTATTAAAAAGGCATTTCCAATCTTTTGGTGTCTTTTATGTTAAGACTCTTTAAAAATTGTAACAAATTTAAGGACTTTTAAAAAATCAAGTATGTACTACTAATAATTGTATTTATAGCTTAATACAGAAAATACTTTTAATAATAATAGAAATATAGGGACCGGGGCGAGATCCCGCGGTAGGGTGTTTGCCTTGCATGCAGCCGGCCCTTGCCGGCTGGGGTTCGATCCCGGCATCCCATATGGTCCTCCGAGCACTGCCAGAAGTAATTCCTGAGTGCAGAGCCAGGAGAAACCCCTGAGCATTGCCAGGTGTGACCCAAAAAGCAAAAAAAAAAAAAAAAAAAAAAAAAAGAAATATGATCACAGGAAGTAAAAATAATTTCATTTTCATACAGTTTTTTGTTCTGGATTTTTTTTGTGACCAGTAGAAAGATTACATTTTTGGAGGGACCACAACTGGCAATGCTCAGGGCCTACGCCTGGCTCTACACTCAGGGATCACTCCTGGTAGACTTGGGGGACCAGATGGGGGTGCTGGGGATTGAACCCAGGTCAGCTTCATGTGCTAGGCAAGAGTCCTACCTGCTGTACTATCACTCTGGTCCCAAGATTCATGAAGAAAAAAGATATGTTGAATTATTTAGGACAAGTTGACTGGAAAATAATTTTAAGAAAGAAGAAAACACAAAATCTTCAATTGTTAATAAAGAATTTGTTCATAATTTTTAATTGGGTGTTGATGGAATAAAATCACTTTGTTTCATCACATACATTTAAAAACTTTTATAGAAGCTTTATTTAAAAATGTCAACACTTAGAAGAGGGGTAATTTATACATACTTTAAAGCTATTTAAACATTTAAGGTAAACATATTTTTAACACTTAAAGTAGAAAACATAAACAAGTGTGTGAAACTGCCCAAAGTATTTATGCTATTAAACTAATACACTGAATATCTGCTAACATAAGCACTTTTATGGTGCAGAATTGAAGTCATTATTTATGATCTAACTGCTCTTTGTATGGAGAGGGAATCTTTCAATCAGTGCTCAAGGGCTGTGGGACCACTGATGCAACACTTGGACACCAGCCCCAGGCTCTGGGATATGTGGTACTGCTTTTGCAAAGAATAACTGGGAAACACCCAGTAAATCTTGGCAATTCTGAGGGCCTCCAGGTTTATACCTAGCTGTTCAAGGGTGGGGGGCTCTGGTTCTGGGATTTGAATTCAGTCCTAATGCATGTTCTGGTTCCCTTGAATGCCAAATTATCTTCCTGGTCTCAACAATCCTTTAAATTAGTATCTTCTCTGGAAACAACCTAAATACCAGAGAACAGAAGACTGGCTAAAGAAACTGTGGTACATCTACACAATGGAATACTATGCAGCTGTCATAAAAGACAAAGTCATGAAATTTACCTCCAAATGGATGGACATGGAGACTATCATGGTGAGTGAAATTAGTCAGAAGAAAAGTACAGATATAGAATGACTGCATTAATTAATGGGATATAAATATATACCAGTGTTCTACTAATTGTGGGAAATGATAATGCCAGACTAGAACTCAGCATTGAATATACACAAAGACACTTACATGATAAACCCTAAATGTCTGTAGGGCAGCCACAATGTGTAAGAGAATAGAGATAGATAGATAATAGATAGATAGATAGAGAGAGAGAGAGAGAGAGAGAGAGAGACAGAGAGAGAGAAAGAGAGAAAAGAAAAGGTGCCGGCTATAGAGGCAGACTGGTGGGAATGGGAGGGAATGTGGGGACATTGGTGGTGGGAATGGGGCACTGGTGGAGGATGGGTGATGGAACAATGTATGACTGAGACCCAATTATGAACATCTTTGAAATTGTATATCTCTCTGTGGTATAATAAAAAAGATTTAAATAATAAATGAATTAGAATCTACAGAATCGGGAGAAATGTAAGTTTCTCATGCAATTTCTTAAAGTTTCTCTAAAATATGAATCTGAAGATGCAAGATAGAACAAAGAACCTCTTACCAAGCTCTTTAATCTATTTTGAATCTACTCTTGTGTATGATGTGAAATAGGTGTACACTTTCTATTTCCTTGTAATTACCTAGTTTCCCCAGTATCAGTTGTTGAAGATGCTTTCTTTTCTTTGCTTAATGTACCTAGCTTATATGTAATTCATTAACTTTAAATATATCAGAGGGTTTGTTTCTGGACTATTTTGTTCCTTTGCTTGGAAAGTATGCTTTTAGCCCAGTACCTTACTCTTGTGACTGTTTTCCAAACTTTACTCTGTGACTGTTTTCGAAACTTTACTCTGAGCCTATGTTTATTATGAGAGTCTTAGTGTGTTTCTTTTAAGCAGCAAAAGTTTGATTTTATCTCTTGATCCACCTAGCCACTTTGTGCCTTTCATGGGGAATTAAATCCATTGACATTTAGAAAAATAATTGACATAAAGGAATTTGTTGTCACTTTTCTATGAGATTTTTCATTGTTTTGTCATTTGACATTGTTCTTTTGATGTTTCCTTATTTTTCCCTCTAGCGTTTTGATGGCGAACTTTTTTTGCCGTGATCTGCTTCCATTTGCCTTTTCTTGTTGTTTTCTTCCTAGTGTTTTTGCTTTGAAGTTAGTGTTTTGTTTATATATGAAATCCTCAGTCTATTTCCCCTGTCAAGTTTAAAGCTTGTTAATATAGAGCTCAGGTTGTGAATTCCTCATATATACTTGCAGTCCCTCCCCATTTTATGGCTTTTATGTATCTTTCAGCTTCTGAGTGAGTTTTCTTTGCTTTTTTGTGGATGACCATTTAGCATTTCTTGCAAAACTAGTTGAGAGACAATAAATGCCTTCAGCTATTGTTTGTTAATGGTTTTCTTTATGCCTCTCCAATCTGAGTGATGGTCTGGCAGGATACCTTGGTTGAAGGTATTTTTTGCATTAGGTGCTTTAAATATATCATACCATTCCATTTAAAAAAAAATAAATGTAATGTGCATTATTTATTCTGCTCTGAAATCAGGACTTTGGGTGCCTGTGCAACACTAACTCACCTGCGCTCTTGAGACAGTGTTGGCCATGTTCCCCTCTTGGGGAAGTTCTTGTGGCAACTTTATTATTTTTTTAAATATTTCATTATACCACTGTGAGATATACAATTACAAAGATGTTCATGTTTGGATTTCGGTCCTACAGTGTTCCAGCACCCATCCCTTCATAAGTGCCCATTTTCTACCACCAATGTCCCCAATTCTTTCCCCACTCTCCTAGCCTGCCTCTATGGCAGGTTCTTTATCTCTCTCTCTCTCTCTCTCTCTCTCCCCTTCCTTCTCTTACACACTGTGGATTGTAATACATACACTTAGAGGTTATCATGTGTTTCTTTTTGCCTGTATTTAAAGCTCAGTTCTAGGTTGGTATTAGCACTTTAGACATTTATTAGCACACTGTTCCCTTCTTTGTCTCACCTAACCTCTGACTCCTACACGTTTGTGTTATTTCCACCTTTGACAAGACCTCTTGATTCATTTTTCACCTGACCTTGGACATTGGTATCATAATATGTATATACATATATAAAGTGTCATGCAAATAAATGCAGTCATTCTATATCTGTCTTTTTCCTTCTGGCTAATTTCACTCAACATGATCCTCTCCATGTCCATCCATTTATAGGCAAATTTCATGACTTCATTTTTCCTAACAGCTGCATAGTATTCCATTGTGTAGATGTATCACATTTCTTTATCCAGTCATCAGTTCTCAGGCACTCTGGTTGTTTCCAGATTCTGGCTATTGTGAGTAGTGCTGCTATGAAAATAAAAGTGCAGATGGTGTTGCTGCTGTGTGTTTTTGGCTTCCTAGGGTATATCCCTAGGAGTGGTAGGGCTGGGTCAAATGGGAGCTCAATTTCTAGTCTTTGGAGGAATGTACATATTGTTTTCCAAAAAGGCTGTACCAGTCGACATGTCTACCAACAATGGATGAGAGTTCCCTTTCCCTGCATCCACACCAGCACTTGTTGTTCTTGCTCTTTTTGGATATTTGCCAGTCTCTTGTGGTGTGAGATATCTCATTGTTGTTTTGATTTACATCTCTCTGATGATTAGTGACGGTGAGCATTTTTTCATATGCTTTTTGGCCATTCGAATTTCTCCCTTGTTGAAGTTTCTGATCATTTTTTCTCCCCATTTTTTTATGAGGCTGGCTGTATTCTTCCTGTACAGTTCTACCAGTGTCTTTTGGCAACTTTAGAGGCTAGATTCCTATTATGTATCTAAAAGGATATTCCTGCTCAGGGCTGGCTCTGCACTCAGGAATTACTCCTGACGGTGCTCAGGGGATCATATGGGATGCCGGGGATCGAAACTGAGTTGGTTAAGTGCAGGGCAAATGCCCTAGTTGCTGTACTATCACTCAGGTGCCTTAGGGATATTCTTTCGAACTTGAGGCTAACTTGTGACCTTGCTTTTTTAATCCAAGCATTTTTATCACATCCCCATCCTCCTCTTCTCACACACACACACACACTGAACACCTTTTTGTACTTTTTGTTCAGGTAGCCGTATACAACTTATGAGGGTACAGTGGTTCTCCGCCATATTTTTCATGATCTGCGGGTGTAAACTGAAACACTTTATCAGGAATTCTTTTGAGGAATTCGTGACTAATCTAATCTGAACAAATGGGTGATTCCACACCTTTGTTACAGCCTGTAGCTGGTCAGGGAGTCTTTGAGCTACAGCACAGGATCTCTGCTGTGGTGCTGGGACTGTTTTCTAGAGGTGAGCAGTGGGAGCCGAAGCAGCCATACCTTTCCCTGTTAAGAAATTCGATGTCTCACAGCATATCTTACAAAAAAAATACAAGTTTTTAGAAAATGGTGATTATTAATTTCTCAGAGTTCCCTGAGAACATAAAAATAGGGACCTAATTTTACAGTTTGTGCACTGTGTATTACTCATTGATTAATGAAATTATAAAACATAGCTTGTAAACTATAAATATTGTCATGAAACTTTTCCTCTGACTTATTTGGAAAAGAAGCATACATCAACATTTCTAATCTTTTTGTATAGGAACCCTTCCTGCAGTTTGGAGAAACGCTGCTACTTCTTTGTTGAATAAGTGATACTCCTTATTAGAAAGAGACTTGATAAGTAATTATTCAGTTGAGTGATAGTCTGACTAGAACTTTTTGCAGATGAAATTCTAATTCTACTTTAGAATCATATCATTTTACCTTTATTTATTTATGCTCCAATGCAGAATCACTTTAGCATTCATTATCATATTCATAAGCATACTTAAATGCTTAAAAGACAGATGTTCCTCAAAATACTGCAAAATACATAAGGAAGGTAAAACTAATAGTCTTCTCTGTCCATACTAAAAACCTTATCAAGTTGAAACATTATGTCGGGAAGCCGCTGGGGTCCCCAACAGTGCCGGGAAGCGAAGTTTCCTTCTACCTCCGAGGCCGGCGGGGAATGGATGAAAACTCAGCAATCCGATGCAGTTTTAAAGGGCTCTACTATCACAGGTTCCGATATACAATCCAAGAGCAGGGAAAACCTCTGGACTCTGGGTTCCCAGCTAGGCCCCAGCCACATGTAGGCCAAGATGGCTGCCACCACGTGTTGAGGCCCAACAGAGAGTGGAGAGGACAGAGAAGTAAAATGCCAAGTTAAGCCGAAATGGCAAAAGGGCCTTCTTTCTTCTTGAAGCTTATTTTATAGTTAGAAATTCGCCCAAACTTCCCAGCCCAACTCATTCTGGGCTGGGCTATCTAGAGATGAAAACAGGAAAATAGCTCTATAGAAATGTAGCAACTTCAGGAGACCTTCTGGCTGTTTACAAGAACCCAGAGCTGATTCAAAGCCTCCTAGCAGAGCTGGGAGGAGCTATAAGTTAAATGTAACTTCCCTGGCAGGGAGGGTCAAATGCCCTCAGGTAAGTTCTCCCAGCACTTCACCTAATGTCTTGAGCCAAGATCTGCCTGGAAATGCCTTTGTAGGGTAGAGAAAGGGTTTTTTGAGATGGCATGCCTCTGTACCAAAGACTATACTAATGCCAATTAAATATTTCTCCAAGTCTTCACAAGAGTCTCCTCTACTTCACGGTAGTTTTGTATTTTAGTTGCCTTTGAATTATCAGGGAGCCATGCTTGCTTGCTTGGAGGCAAACAACATTTCTCTCTGGGCTAATTACTTAGAGATCCAACGTGGCCAGGCAAATATGCTGGTAGAATCTAGCTAGTCCCATGATGATTGTGGTAGCATGAGAGAATATTTATATGAGCCAGTACAGAATACATGGTCAGATAAACTGCCACATTTAAACTAACCCCCCTATCTATGAAGTGACCTGCAGGAGGCAATCCAGGGCAGATGCAGAGGCTCTTAGGTGTTCTGAAACAACA
Organism: Cryptotis parvus; assembly: GCA_021461705.1. Classification (NCBI taxonomy): domain Eukaryota; kingdom Metazoa; phylum Chordata; class Mammalia; order Eulipotyphla; family Soricidae; genus Cryptotis; species Cryptotis parvus. The sequence goes on from JAJIBD010026502.1 coordinate 18,284, forward strand.
TTATAATATAATTGTGACAATTGCTTAGTGGTTAGAACATGTCTTCATGTGTGAGGTCCTGAGTCTGATCCCTGGAAATTAGTTAAGAATTAGTCACTTCTAAAAGTGCTCCTCTCCATTATCTATCATGCTCATTACCTGTGTTCCTCTCTCAGATATATCTAGGATTCAGCAACTAATGAGTTACCTCGTGGTATAGCAGGGGGTTGTCCAGGGTTCTGTCCTAACAATATGATTCTCCCCAATCTGTCTGTCTGGTATAGGCTCATATCAGACATATGGTTAAATATTAATTTTTAATATCCTGGGCTATTGGGAACCTTTGGTCATCCTTATTAATTGCTCCTTAGAGAGCACTTAAGATCTCATGGAGTTTCTTGTCCTGCAGGATCTATTCCTGCTTCTTCTGCCTTCTACTCCCTTTTGGAAAGAAGCACTAACACAAGTGATGAACACTTGGGAATCTCTCACTGTTTCCAGGCCATAAAAGTATTCCTCCTACAGTCATACAGATGAACTCTAAGAAGCTTGAAAATACTGTACCAGAGAGATAGTACAAGGATGAAGGTTGCGTGAACCCAGAGCACCAAGCCAAGAGTGGTCCCCTGAGCACTGCTGAGTGTGGCCCATCAATACTCTCTCATCCCCTCTGCACTACCACTGAACAAACAGATTTTTGTGATTATTCTACCTGACTCTTCCTAAACTCAACTGTCAAATCACCAGGTTTGTATCAGCCTTGCAGCAAATCTGTGTCTACAGAAATCCTGTCAAGTTTCAATTTTCTTGTCATTGGTCATTTTCTTTCCTGGTTTGCTCATGCACTCATAGAGTGCATTTCCCTATGCATAAACTAACAAGTTTTGCTTTAGCAATCAATGTGTTTTTCCAAGACATTTCAAGTAGGAGCAATTTTAGTGCTCTTAGCAGTGATAGGAGGTCCCTTGGAGGGTGACTTAGAGTTCTCATTATCTCTGTTTTTCCTCTGAAAACTACAGTGATAAAGATAGAATTTCAAGTCTACATTTTATTTTTAATCTTTCCATGTTCAAAAAAACTTGCTGTCATGAATGCAACATGTTTACAGTAGTGTTAACATTTATGATTGTGATATACAATTACCACACCTCACCACCACCTCAGTATCCAATTCTTCCGCCCACCTCAGTATCCAATTCTTCCGCCCAATGTCTTTATGTAACTTCTGGCTTACTTCTTCATTTCCCCAGGCTTTCCTCAAGTCTCAGTTGATAATCTAAGTGTTTTTTTTTTTGCCACTCACAAGGCACCCGGGAGGGATGACAGGTTCTAGCCCTGGCCTGCCACCCCAGCAAAGCCTCGCCACAAGCCAGAAGATCCCCCACTCTATGAGGGCCGCCATTTTCCACATCCGGACTTCCCTCTTATCAGAACTTCACCCAGCAGATGAGCCTATCACAGCCCAGCTCGCACGGCCGAGCAGTTCATCAATAAATGCTGGATTTAGAGGTGACTACAAGAGTATACCACCCGCACGGCAGAGCCTGGCGAGCCTGGCGAGCCTGGCGAGCCTGGCAAGCTCCCATGTCGTATTTGATATGCCAAATACCAGTAACAATTATAGACCTCATTCCCATGATCTGATGTAATGGTTTGAGGCTCTTTATGTTCCTGGAGCAAGCAGATGCCCTTGGGCTCTACTAGCATGAGACAGGATATATGGAGATGTTACTGGTGCCTGCTGGAGCAAGTCGATGATGAACGGGAAGACAGTGATACAGTGATAGTTTTTTTGATGTTGTAAAAGAAAAAATGTATTTATTCATTCATTTCATCAGCTAACAATTGGTCTATTGTGCAAATATAGTATTGTACAAAAAGTTCACAACATATTGTACAAAAAGTTCACAACTTTTTACAAAGTTAAAAAGTACAAAATGCATTATTTTAATAAATGTGGCCAAAAATAGTTAAAGTGGAAATGAGATAGACTTTTCTCATTTCTTGAGGGCAAGGTCAGGAGCAAGCCTTGAGCAACAGCAGGTGTGACCCCAAAACCAAACCAAATCAAACCAAAACAAAACATAGAGCAATTCTTGAGGTGACTTCAAATGAGTAGGTTTACCTCAAGAGTATGCTGAATATTGCAATGTTTAAGAGCTCCCTGAAACTGTTATTTGGTCAAATTATGGTTAATTATTTCCTTTTTTCTATCTTGTGTGCTTAAACTTATTTCTCCTACATTGATATTTAGCTATTATTAGGTAATTGTGGTATTTTCATTGGACAGAAAGACTCTTTGAACCTCTTTTGGAATCCTGCTTTTTGAAGCATGACATCAGGTCTGGCATAGCAAAATCTATCAAGCTATCTCTCCTGAAACATCTCAGCTTCAGTTTACCAAACAGTTTAACACACTTCTTCCAAGCTTTACCAAGAGAGAGTCCTCACCCATTCCCTTATCTACTGATAGGTGAGATGGTCCTGAAAACCAGCTATGCTGAATTTCTGGTCCACACAGTTTCTACAGAAGTCTTCTGTGGAGCAGTCACAGTGCTTGCCTTTTGCTTGCTCTGTTGAAATGTAAATGAGAGGAATCTAAAAAACTCTTCTATGGGAATTAATGTGTAGATGATCTAACACATTTTTTGATGGCAAAAGGATTTTGAAAGGAAATTAATAATATTGGGGTCATGTGTTACTTTGCTTATGTATTATTCATTACTCTTCTAATAGTGCTTTGGCTTTACCTGGGGATCCCCCTCCTTTCTCTTTGCAGATCTGAAAAAGTCAGTTTAAGTCAACCCAGGCACAGGATGCTTTCTAGAACAAACAAGAAGAAGCCCATTCCTCTGCTGTAGTTAGTTGAAAAGTATGATAGACCTGAATGGCTATTCCTCTCGCCCCCACCCCCATATCTATGCCTTAATCCCCATATTCTGTTAAGATGTAGCACTACATGGTGATCTTGAGAAGATAGTGAAGATATGCTGAAGTTGAGGTTATTAGATAAGGACATTGCTCTGGAACATCTGGGTGAACCTGATTCAGTCACAATAGTTTTTGTACGAGGGACAAGTTTGTCAGAGAAGAGATGATAACAGCTGCTAGGTCAGAGTGAGACACACACTGGCCTTAAAGATGGACAAGGGAGCGAACTGAGGAATGTTATGTCTCTTGTAAAGTTAGAAAGGTTTCGGTTAGCCTCGCCTAGAAATTCCAGTGGGAAAGCACTTGTCAATATCTTGATTTAAATTCTGTGAGACTTCTCATGTCCAGGAGTTGAAACAACAAAACTCTAAACTTTAAGTCACTAAATTTGCAGTTATTTGGTACAGTTGCAATAAGAAATAAAAGCAGCAGATTATAGGTCTAAGACTCCTGTAGTCATGTTTGCCATCACTTGGGCTAGAGTCTGCTTCAAAATAAAGACAATATAAAGAAGAGTCTAGTCAGACTCTATGTTGTTGCAGACAATTACTGGAGCTCTTGGATAAAACACATCCAGAATATTAACAAGAGTTTCTCAGTATTTTTTCTCAGTATTTTTAAACCAATATTTATTTTTGTTTCAGCTTTTGGAATCTGGACTTTCTCTTAGTTACAAACAGATTTTTGTGCATAAGAATTTTATTTGAATCTCAATTTTTTCTTTTGTTGTTCATTTCGCTTTGATTTGGGATCACACCCAGTGGTGCTGAGAGTCTCTCGCTTAGTTGTTCTTGGATTATTCCGGCAGTTATTAGAGGACCATGTGGTGCCAGGCATCAAACCTTTCACCGTACATGCATAGCATGGGCTCCAGTTGTTTGTGCCCAATTTCACTTATAAATTGCTTAAATTGGTAACAAGATACTTATGCTCCACTACAAAAGTTATTGAATGGATTAAGATACTTTTCAAAGATACAAACTTTTTTATTATTACTTTATTACACCACCTTTAGACATACAGTTACAAGATGCCCATGCTTGAGTTTTGGTTCTACAGTGTTTCAACACCCATCCCTCCACCCCTGCACATCTCCCATCACCAATATCCCCTTCCTTCCCCCTCCCCCAGCCTACCTCCATGGCAGGTTCTGTATTTTCTTTCTCTCTATCTCTCCCTCCTGCCTAACTTTCATACACATCGTGGAATGTAGTATATTCTAGGACATGATTGGTTCCACTAGTTTGATGAACCACATCTGGACAGTGAAAATGGCGGCTATTGTGGTGTGTAAGTCTCATCTGGCTGCTTCCGGAGTCCCCCAGAGGTGATGGGCCAACACCCAAGACCCATCTGTCCTCCTGGGAGCCTCATGGTCAGCTGGGCTAGGGAAGAGCTGAATGCCAGCACTCCCAGTTGCGTTTGAGACTCTGCATACTACGGCTGGTCGTCCAGAGGCAGTTCCTGGGCAGGGCCACTGGGCTCCTGAACAAGATAGAGAGGGGAAGGAGTGGTCCCAGATTCATCTGACTTCCACTTCTGGGAGCTGCCTACCTGGGCTCAAACTCTGCTACTATCTTAATCTGGTCTTGAGATTGGCATCTCTCCAGGGCAGGTTCTAATGTGCTGCAGCATCCAGACATCGTCCTGGGGCAGTTCCAAAGGTACAAACTTTTATAGTTATTAGGACTCATGCAATGGGAAATCTATTTATGAGTGCAATACTCATCACTTGATCACTTGATCACTTGAATCCCGTTATTCATCGATTTGCTCGAGCGGGCATCAGTAACATTTCCATTGGACCCTATCACCTGCCAATGTAGCCCAATGGCATCTGGTTGATTCAGGAATATGAAGAGCCTCAAACCGTTCCTTCAGGGTCTTTACAAGGAAGTCTGACCATCTTGTAGGTCGGCGGCCACGTGATCTTTTGACATCCCGTGGGATCCAGTCAGTAATGGCTCTAGTCCAGTGGTTGTCTCCAAATCGCATTACATGTCCATCTGATTTTCCATGCCTTGGCAAATGAGACAGCTTCCCTGATTCTGGAATAGCAACGGAGGTCAGAACTCCAGATTCCTTCTCTCACTTGAGTGAGGCGTGATATTCCAAGCACAGCTCTTTCAATTCCTCTCTGGGAAACCCAAATAGCATTCTAATCCTGCTTTCGTAGGGCCCAGGTCTCTGAGGCGTATGTTAATGCAGGGAGAACAGTGGAGTCAAAGAGATGTGCCCGGAGCCGGAGGTTCTTTTGTCCTTTTTAGCTATTTCTTCGATGCCTTTGAAGGCATTCCATGCCGCCTCTCTTCCTCCTGCGCAGCTCAGGTTCCTAGGTTGTTCATCATGTTGATTTCTCGACCTAGATACACATAACTGCTGCATTCAGAGATGTTTGTTCCATTGAGAGTGAATGGGGCCTCTGGAATCAGTTCATTCTTCATAAACATGGTTTTCTTTAGATTCAGCTGTAGACCTATCTTTCTACATTCTCAGTTGAAGTCAGCCAGCATTTGTGCAGCTTGGCTAATGTTTGGTGTTATTAGAACAATGTCATCAGCGAAGCGGAGGTGGTGTAGTTGCCGACCATCTATCTTCACTCCCATTCCTTCCCATTCTAATTGTTGCATGATGTTCTTGAAGGTGGAGCTGAAGAGTTTTGGTGAAATGGTATCACCCTGTCGAACCCCTCTCTTTTCACATTAATGATCACTTCTTTGTAGAATGGTGAGATCCTGGTGGTGAATCCGTAATACAGCTCACGAAGGATCTTTATGTATTGGGTTTGAACACCCTGTTTGGCTAGGGCTTCGATGACTGCTTCAGTCTCCACAGAATCAAAGGCTTTCTATAAATCAATGAACGTGAGACACAGCGGCATCTTGTACTCCCTACAAACCTCAATGAGCTTGGTTACTGTGTGGATATGGTCGATTGTGCTGAATCCTTTCCGGAAGCCTACTTGCTCGCATGGTTGTCCTTCATCTAGTGTTCTGCTAATCCTGTTCAGAATGACTCATGTAAACAGCTTGTAGATGACAGACAACAGGCAGATGGGGCGATAGTTGCTGATGTCATGAATGTCTCCCTTCTTGAACAGTAGAACTGTCCTGCTTGTTTTCCATTGGGAGGGCACCTTGCATTCGGACAGGTAGCGTGTGAAGAGCCGAGCTAGTGTATTGATGAGTACCGACGGCAGATTCTTCAGGTGTTCGGGTCTGACTTTGTCTGGGCTGGTGCTGTTCCCTTCTTTACCGATGAGAGATGGCATGTCGGATTTCAGAAGGGAGAACGTTGGGAATGACATATCCATCCTGTGGAATTTGGTATGTGGGCAGGTGGATGTGGCTATCAAAGAGATTTGAGTAGAAGTCATGGATAATCTTCTCCATTGCCTTTCTGGAAGATGTGATAGATCCATCAGGGCATCGGAGGGCAGTCATCTTGGTCTTATAGTTGGCGAAGGACAGGCGGGCAGTGCAAATGCTTTTCCCTGCTTCTGCTGCATCTTCCAGTATTTCTGCTCTCCTGTCTTTGAGGTCTTCTTTTATTGCTTCTCTGCACCATTTAGCAAGCTTGGACATTAGCATTTGGTCTCCTGAGGCTCGCGCCTTGCCACATTGGCAAATGAGCTCAAGAGTTTCTGAAGACAAGAGTTCTTTTGTGTCTTTCTCTCTCTCGGTATTCTTCGCACAATCATGGAGATGCTAAACCAGTCAGTTGTATTCTCATTCGATGTTGTCAGTGATGGTATCTTCCCATGTTGCTGCAATGTTGCCAAAGAGTTCCCAGTTGGTGGTCGTTCTGGGAGTTCTCTTCTTAAACTTTGCAGCCTTTTCTCCCCATTGCGGGAAGTAGAATTTTGCACGAAGGAGACGGTGGTCCTATCCTGTTTGGAATTTGGGGACGACAGCTACATAGGTCAGACAAAACCGTCAATTGAAGATTTTGTGGTCAATTTCATTGTGGAACTGTCCACCAGGAAATTCCCATGTCCAACGTTTCGCTTCAGCCTTCTGGAACTGTGAGTTCCCATGAATGGTCTTGGTGGACATGATGAACTCAGATAGTCTCTCACCCTGTTCGTTCCATTCTAGGCCATGGGTCTCGATGTGGAGTTCTTCAGCTGATCTTCTTGGTCCTTACTTGGCATTAAAATCACCGACTATGATCTTGTAGAAGGTGTGATCTTTTTTATAGAACTCCTCCAGTTCCATGTAGAATTTCTCAATTTCATCTTCTTCGTATGTGGATGTTGATGCGTAGACAATGAAGACAATTGCTGGCAGTGGGCCACATCTCGTCAAATGAAATCGTCCTATTTGGTTTGTTAGGCATTCAAATGAATCAATGTTCACGGCCATGTTCGTGTTGACAAGGACACCAATGCCACCGAGGCCTCTTTCGTCGCATGTTCCAAGGAACAATTCTTCTCCAGTATCAAATACAGCGTGATGCGACTGATGCCTCCTCGTCTCAGTCAGACCAATGATGTCATACTTGATCTTTTGTGCTTGCAGCATCAGATCCTCAACATATGCTTCAGATGCCAACGTACATGCATTGAAAGTACAGACAGTCATTTTAGTGCTTCTTCATTTTGGCAGCCTAGGATGGCAGTGAAATTATATCAGGCACTGCTTGTTTGCCTTTCTTACTGCTGCCGTATTAAGGGCTCTTTCAGGGTCAGGAAAATAATAATTTCTGTTACTGGATTTGGCATATCGAACACGCATCGGACAGCTTGCCAGGCTCTGCCATGCAGGTGCTACATTCTTATTATTTTGTGGGGCTCTCTCAGAGGGGTGGGTAGAATATTTACGGTAATTTGGAGGTAATTCGCGTGGCCGCTGGAGGCGCCGGCGCCGGGAAAGCTGGTTTCTGCTCTGCCAGGTGTTTCTGCCAGGTATTATGCAATACTCATAATACGTTAATTTTACACAGGAGTAAAATTGGAAAAGAGCATTGATATCAATACCTGGTCAACTAAGGAAGTTACAAAAATGGGTTATTTAGATGATAGTTTTAGAAAGTTAGAAATTTAAATTTTAAAAGTTTATTTTTAATTTTCATAATACCAAATATTAGTGCTTTATACTTGCAGTGTTTCTATACCAAATTCATGATCAGAATGCCATAATTCCTCCACCATTATCTCTACCTGCTTGCCTCCTTGCCTTCCCTTTGCAACCTCCATTCACTAGTCTGTGAGTATGAAATTTAATTTGCATTAAATCTTTCATGCATTCCAATTTAACAATCTCAACAGGAGCAGGATTCTTTCATGCATTCCAATTTAACAATTCCAAGAGGAGCAGGATTCTTTCCTGGTTGTTCCAGAAAACATATTGGGCCTGACTTTACTTGGACTTTCTTGTTCATCTCTGGAAAGAGAGAGAAAGTGGCTCCCCTAGGCAAAGCCAAACTGCTATTAGAAAAGAATGAATAATACATAAGCAAAGTAACACATGACCCTAATGCTATTAATTTCCTTTCAAAATCCTTTGCCATCAAAAAATGGTGATAGATCCACGCATTAATTCCCATAGAAGAGTTTTTCAGATTGCCTGAATTTACATTTCAACAGAGCAAGCAAAAAGCAAGCACTGTGACTGCCCCACATAGAAGACTTCCGTAGAAGCTGTGTGGGCCAGAAATTCAGCAGAGCTGGCTTTCAGGATCATCTTAATGCAGCTATCAGTAGATAAGGGAATGGGTGAGGACTCTCTCATGGTAAAACTAGCTGAGGAGTGTGTTAAACTGCATGTTTGGTAAATTGAAACCGAGAAGTTTTGGAAGAATTTGCTGGATAGAACTTGCTGTGCCAGATTTGATGTTATGCTCCAAAAGGCAAGACTTCAAAAGAAGTTTGAAGACACCATGTCTTGTCAGCAAAGGCAAAAATAAATAAATAAATAAATAAATAAATAAATAAATAAATAAATAAAAGGTTTCTAAGTAATAGAGAAATTTTCCTAAGTCACAAACTCTTTGGAATGATCTAGTGCATTTTAGGTATAAATGAAAGCTTTATTTATCTGGCTTATACAGCTCTTTTCTTCACTTGATCACATGATCACTTGGCATCCCATTATTCACCGATTTGCTTGAGCGGGCATCAGTAACATTTCCATTTGACCCTATTGTGTGCCAGTGTAGCCCAATGGCATCTGGTTGCTTCAGGAATACAAAGAGCCTCAAACCGTTCATTCAGGGTCTTGACGAAGAAGTCTGACCATCTTGTAGGTGGGCAGTCATGTGATTTTTTGCTTGCTAGGACAAATTGTTTATTTCAATGTCTCTTGAGAATAAAACACTAAAGATAGGAATGAAGAAGAACCAGGTAGGCAATAATATATAGGTGAAGGACGTATTTCTATTATAATTATTCTTTTATGGAGGTGTTCATGAAGTTTTGAGAACACATTGAAGAAGTAAAGCTTGTCAGAGAGTATAGGACAGTCAACGAAACTTTCTGTTACCTGCAAGAAACACAAGCCAAGGGTAAACAGATTTGAAACCAAAAGATGGAAAATAATGGTACAGGTGAGAATAAAATCCCTTAAGAAGGCAGAGATAGCTATACATTTATCAGAACACCAGGTTTCAAATTTTTAAAACAACAATGAAGGATGTATAGTCATGTCTTCATGATCAAGGGATCTCTACATTAGGAAGAATTTATACACTCATTCACCTAATTATGAACCATCAAAATATATTTTAAAATCTGCTTATAGACATGAAGGAAAATATTGACAGCAACCCAGTGGTAGTAGGAGCCTAACATAGTAGGAGCCTAACACTTTTCTATCACTGCTAGATAAACTAGACAAAAAATTCAGCAAGGATGCACTGACATTGGAGGCCAAAATGGAAGAGATGGGCTTAGTAGACATATCTGGAGTACTCCACCTCCCAAAAGTCTAGTACACATTTTTCTCTGGTGCACAAGGACATTCTCCAAGAAGACCGCAAGCTGGGTCACAAAACACATCTCCATAAAATCAAGAAAGTAGATTATACCAATTATTCTCTCAAACTACAATATTTTGTATGTTGACATTAATCAGAAACAGAAGTGGGGACCTCAAAGACCCGGAAATTTAATAGAATAAGTAAGTAAGTTTTCCAGGTTAAACTCCTCCACAAACCATTATGGCTGTACCCATAAAAACGTGGAAATAAAGGAACAACAAACAGCCAAAGGCAACAGAGCTGGAGACTTGGTACTCCAGTTCTTTGGTTCTTGAGAGCTTCATTTACCTGGGGGCCCTTGGGATGGTGGTGAGGAAGTTGGAATTCTGGTGGTGGGTATAGCATTGGGACAATGTATACAATGTTATAAGTCATTGCACCTCAATATAAATGGGGGATACAAGGTTGTGATCAGTATTTCATGAAAACAATGAAAGGGAATCACCAGAAGAAAAATTGGCTAAAAAATAGTAGTACAAGAATTAAAATACAAACAAATGTGGAAAGAAAATTGATGAAAAAATGCAACATTTTTCTTCAGCTTTCACTAGAGTAAATGTAAATGTCAGCACTGGTATTGAAGTGTTTCTGTGAATGCTTATTTTTGGTTATTATTTAGCAATCTGACTTTGGCTATTTTAAATAGCCTCTTCCCATATTGCCTCTTCCCAGATTGCCTCATTTTAGAAGAAATTATGGCATACCAGAAGCTAACCAACCTTTGGGGTTTTTTGCCTTCACTACCGGGAACCAATGAAGAGATGAGCTCCTTTTCCCTACTTCTCAGTCCTATTGGTTGCCAGAAAGAACTTACCAAAATAGGTGGAGACTGTCAGTGCCTACACCAAACCAGAGCAGCCATGCTGGCAGAGTGGGGCATCACTTGTCTGGACTGAATCTTAGTATCTGCAGTACTTGGTGACATCCTTGCCTTGTTACAAGAGATGATATGCAGATGGATTGTTGACTAAGTGTGGTTTATTTGAAAGTTGCTAAGATAGTAGACTTTGAAAGTACTCAATTCAAGAAAAAGTTGTAGTTTATAGTTGGTGACAGTTGTTAACTAGATTTATTGTTATCATCATTTAATAAATATAAAAACAGAGGATTATTTCATATGTCTGAAACTAACATATCATATGCCAGTTATAGTTAACCCTCAAAAGCAAAACCAATTTTCTGTCCAACTTATTTTAGTTTCTTAAAATATGCTTATTGGTGCTTTTTCAAAAGGCATGTGAAGGGCCACATTCCCCCATGTGTGGTGCTAAAAGATTGAACCGGGTCTTCTATATGTAAGGTTTGTGCTCAACCACTTGAGTCACATTCCAGCCTTATCAATGCTCTTTGTACTTTACTCCAGAGGGGGAAAAGTAGTTGACTACAATATCTAATAAAATAAGACGCCAGTGTTGTCATTTACTCTGAATAAAAATGAAAGGGAGGAGCTAATAAATTTATTTTATAAAGAGATAAAGAGGATGGGGTGCGGATAACAGAAAAAATAACATTTTAATAACTTGAATTTTCTGTGGCAGTTTTGTCTTTTCCCTCATCTTTTTTATCTCCTTCTCCCCCTTCTCCACCAGCCCCCACTGCCAGACCTTAAAGCTTATTAGTTTCTGAATAAGCTTCAAAATGGTTCCGGGTTGCCATAACACACATTTGGTTATATAGTCCTTTGATGAATACTGTATTTTAGTCATTTTTCAAAACTTCAAAATAATGATAAAGACAAAATAAACACTCTGAGAGACTAGAGAAAGTCAGAATCAGGATTTTGTTATCTAACTGCACTCTTGTTTGATTGAATGCTCTGGTCGTGTTGAAGAGCTCTATAAGACGGATGTTAAATGCTCCCGTAAGGACTTTTGAGCATACTTTGAGAATGCTTTTTTTCATGACTTTGAGAATAAGGAATCAGAACAATTAGTACAAAATTTATTTGGGAATATTCTGTGTCACATATCTGACAGTTTTTCACTGACACCTCATTTTTCCTCATGCATGCATTTCCCTGTGAGAAAAGAAAGATCAGGAGGTCTGAAATCACAGGCTTCATTTCACGAAAGAGAGAATGGAGCAAAAATGAAAATTCATAATGCAAGGAGACATGAATACCCTTTGAACTGAGTCTGTGTCATCTAGTCCTCAACAAAGGCCATCATTTTGGTCTAGCTTTATATAAATTATCTTATTCCTGCATAAAACAATAAGGAGAATAAAAGACTAAATGAAAAATGGACTTGCTTTTTTGATAGTGGTGTTTTAACTCTCCCAGTCTGTTTTTTATTTCCCTTTGTCAGCATGGTAAACAGTGAGCATTTTGCCACAGATGTTTAAGAATACAGAGGTTTTTCTCAAAGTAGACTAAGCGTGTTGTTGTAAATGGCATAGTTGTCACTCAGCAATGAAATTTCTACCATGCCTACTATTTTCTGGTTGAAATCACATGAAATTGATAAAAAATGCTATTGCCTTACATTCTTTCTCTTGTGTTCTTTAGTACTCATAGAATGCTCTAGATGACTGGTATTGCTTTTCTCTGCATCTTGATATATCTGAAGCTCTAAGTTCACTAATGAGTTCTCAGGAATAAGATGTTTTTGCTTCTGACCTGCATTCACTGTGCCTATAGTGAATACTGAAAATCCCAATCAAGAGGGTCCATGCTGCTGTTTCATAATTTTCCCAGGTGCTCTAGGCTCAGTTCATTCGAGTTTTGGGCTCTCCTCTCCATCACTGGATCAGTTTCTCTCTCCTAGAAATGTTTGATTAGGTTGCAAAGCTGATTATCAAATAAGAAAATGCAATAAAATAAGTTTCAAGGGGGCCGGAGAGATAGCACAGCAGGGAGGGCTTTTGCCTTGCACGCAGCAGACCCGATTCAATCCCCAGCTCCCATATGATCCCCCAAGCACCGCCAGGAGTAATTCCTGAGCCCAGCACCCGGAGTAAATTCCATAGGTTCTGAGTATACCACATTATGAGAGATGAAGCAGTAAAATTCGGGAGAGAAAATGATTTTAAAATAGCAACACTGGAGGGGCAGAAAGGATAGTACAGCAGGTAGGGAGTTTGCTTTGCATACAGCTGACCTGGGTTCAATCACCTGAGTGCAGAGTGAGGAGTAAGCCCTGATATTACTATATGTGACCCCAAAACAAACTCCCCCCAAAAAACCCCATGTTTCTCCTTCCATAGAGGTTCAGAGGAACTCTAATTGCTCCTTTGGGACATGAAAAGTGTCTGGAAATTATTGTCAATAGAATCTTTCATAATGGCTGGCTATGACAGTAAAACAAACAAACAAACAAACAAACAAAAAACTAGGAAACATGTGAATGCTTGTTTTGTTTGGGGCCCACCCAACAGTGCTAAGGATTACTCCTGACTCTGCTCAGAGATCACTTCTGGTGGTTGGGAGACCAAACTGGTGCCAAGAATTTGAGTACATAAGGCAAGTCCCTTACTGTCTCCCTGCCTCCAAACTCTTACCTTCTGGTTTTTAATTACCTTCTTGAAAAATACCTCCCATGGCTATGTCAAAACATACTGTTGTTTTTAATCTCCTTAACATTCTTTCATGAATATATGATGATTACAAAATAAATCATAAGGAATTTTGGGGGGGCTTTATAAAGTATGCTTTATGTGCCTATTACTTTCATGAACACTGAGGAAAGTTGAAGTGTGCAAAGCAGAGCTCTAATTCTCAAGAGACTATAATCTATTGGGATAGAGTGAGGAAAGATCAGTATCAAAAGCAGCAGTAAATGCATCAAGTAGGGTAGCCACTTAATCCAAAACAATCCATTTTTTGGTTCAGATTTAGTACTAGGGAGACAGAGTTAAAAAGTATTAATATTAGTAGGATTAATACGATTTGGCCAGCTTGAAAAAGAAAGAAAAGGTGGGGGAAGTTTGGGCGAGTGGAACAACTAGAAAAGAAAGCCAAGCTTTGAAATACTGATATGTCAGTTAAGAGAATAGATGAGAACAGACTATTTTGGAAATGAATAGAAATGAGGTATAAATAGGAGAGGATGAATTGATTCAGGCAAGGGGTAAATAAGAGTCTGTATTTGGTAAGAAAAGGGTGTTTTCTTTCTTTTGGGGAAAATACAGGATAATGCATCTGCAGAGACTGGGATTGTGTAAATGTGATCTGTCTCGCCATCATTTAGATTTTCCCAATTAATAATACTCAAGTATATATCTACCCTCATTAGCAATCCCAAGGAGGTTCACCTTCAACTCTCTTCAGTTCTTTATTAAAATTTCAAAGAATCTCTGTTTTGATTTTTGTTCTTTCCCAAAGTAGAGCCTAGAGCAAGGACTCCAGTGAAAGCACTTTATTTAGGAAGTGATCTAAGGAAGGAGAAGTGAGAATGAGGTGGGGGCACAATACTGGGGGCTGATTCTGCCAGAATGCCCTTAGAAGTCAGGATGCCCTTCAGGGTTGTCTGCTGCTTCCAATCATGCATGAAATTAGAAGATTTATGGTTTTCCCCAGCCACTGATTGGTGCTTGCCAGTATATGTGACAACCCTAGACTTCCGATTATGTTCTGAACTCACAAGGAGGCAGAGGAGGTCCTGGGACAGGAAGTATGAAAATGCACAGCACATGCTTAATGTTTGATGTTATCAGCCTGCATCTGAGTTCCCAGAGCAGTCGGTCACAGCTATTACAAATCTTGGGCTGGACATTTGGATGTGACAGGTACATGAAAAGTCCTTAATAGTGTTCTCTTACACCACTTAGATGCATGCTTGCCCCACATTGTTCTCCCTGTGTCACTGAGTCTTCAAGGTTGTGTCCGATTAAGATCTATTTTAAGCACTTGTGATGGGAGGGCTGCATGACTTCAGCTTCAATTGCCACTTCTCCAAAGCTGTAATTGGCACTCATGGTCTCCCCTCCTCCACTGTGCGCTAGACCCCCACGCGGAATGGCACTTCTGCATACTCACGTGCTGCAGAGGCTCTCACTCCCTGACTCCATTGCCCTTTCCAGGCCTTGTCACAGTTGTCATCACCTGTTTGTATTGGGCATGGAAATACCTAAGGTGAAACACTTAGATTCCAGACATATTTATTCTCTTTTATTTTTCATTTCTTCACCATGCAGGGTTATCCCAAGCATATTTTTTTAACCTACAGTTTATATAACTTAGTTACAACAGCGTTAATGTCAGTGGCTTTGAGGGATAATGGTTCTCCACCTTAACCACCACCAAAGGGCCCAAGATTTGTCCACCACTGTCTTTGTGTCGCTGATATTCCATTTCTTCCTTCTCACTCACTGCCTCCCTGCACTACTTAGTAATCTCAGTTTACTGAGGTCAAGGGTCTATCATCACTCAATATTGCCTATTTCTTTGCTTTGTTTCTTTCTACACCACAGATGGGTGAAACCATCAGGATTTGTCCTTCTTCCTCTCACTATTTTGCTTAACATGATACATTCCAGTTCCATCCAAGCTGCAGCAAACTGGAAGATTTCGTCTTTTCTTTATGTCTCATGGTATTTCATAGACCTCAACTTCTGTGGTTAGAATTTTGAGTTATTTTTGTATACTTGCTACCTGCACGGCAGAGCCTGGCAAGCTACCCATGTCGTATTTGATATGCCAAATACCAGTAACAATTATAGACCTCATTCCCATGACCTGATGGAATGATTTGAGGTTCTTTATGTTCCTGGAGCAAGCAGGTGCCCTTGGGCTCTACTAGCATGAGATAGGACATATGGAGATGTTACTGGTGCCCACTTGAGCAAATCAATGATGAACGGGAAGACAGTGATACAGTGATACAGTGATTTGTATACTTACATACTTAGATACTTTCGTATGTGATTCTTAGAAGTATGAGGAATTTGAAAGCACTATGTAATAAACATATATATATAACATTAATTTTAAAAGAATATATAAGGATATATATGCTTTTTTGAATTTTTTGAATAGATATAGCTATATATCTAGATATATGCATATATATCCTTTTTAATTAAAGTTTTAGTGTTTGAGGGTTATATACTACGAGTTGAATTGTTGAGTCCTATGGAAGCTCTATTCTTACTTTTTTGTATAAATTTCTATACTATTCCCAGGTATTTTTTTAAGTCCCTCAGAGCACTACTGGATCTTTTTGCTGGGCAGGCCCTCATTGTTACACTTGTTGTTTTCTAGCATGAGAAATATGCTTAATCTGAGATTAAGTGTGGGACATAGACAGGGAAAGAATAAGATAAATTAAAAAAAAAGTTAAGCTTTCTGGAGGTATGAGTTCCCAGAAAAATGCTAAGGATTCATTTGATAGAGGAGAGACTTATGTCTTCTGACCTGTCACATAGACGGTACAAAGCAATGGGAGTTGCCGGAAGCAGTGTGTGTGCAGACTTTCTGCAGAAGTGGGAAGCACAACATTCACCTTTATTTTACTATTTTAAGGATGATAGCTTGCATATATTCCTATATTCGGTTAAAAGGAACTTCAATTCTGAAGAGAAGACAAGGATTATTTTATGTTCCTGTTGCTGCAATCACTTCTTTCACCCAGCCCCAACCTTCACACAGACACTGAGGTCTGAGGTTTCTGTCAGTCTCTTGCTATTGCTCATCTCACTGTGCCCCTGCGAAAGCACAGAAATACATTGCCACATCCTCCAGCTGGGAGTCTGAGATCATGAGATGGAAGCGTTTATCTTCTTTCTGGAAGTCCACAGAGAAGCGATTACTTATTGTGTTGGGTGGTTTGTAAGATTCTTGGCGAGTAATGAGAGTCATCTCCCTGTTAAGATGCTGTTTATACCAGAACAAATAGTAGCTACTGTCACTGGTGTCATAGGAGCAGCTCAGGGTCACCGTCTCTGCCTCCTGCACAGACACTTGTGAGTGAGGCTGAGTGACTGTCTGGGCCACGATGGATCCTGTGGGGAGAGGATAAGAGAGGGTATCACAATATGTACCCCATTTCATAATCTGGCTCCTGCTCCCGCTCAGCTCCCCTCTTCTCAAGCTAAAACCTAGCAGAACATATCAGCTTTCTGCCTCCCAGAGCTGGATTCCACGAGGCAGGGCAGTTTCCATTCTCTTGTTTCCCAGCTCCATTAGCTAATGTTATAAGAACCTTCCTTACCCACAGAGGTGGATACCATGACTGCCCACAGCGAGCTAAAGAGTGTCATGCCGATAGCCGTGTCACGCAGAGTAGAACGCCTGTTTCTCTGATTTGAGTTCTCCTCTGTGCCTGAGAACACTTGTGTTGCAGAGCCGGAAATGCTATGACAGGTGGGTGGGGGAGTATGTGTCGTGGAGGAAAGGTTTTGCCAATGCTTTTTTGGTTTCTCTTTCAGAAAATGGGTTTTGGTTAGTGCAGCAGATGAAAATGACGAAAAGGTTGCTGGTTACTTTATGCTAGAGTGAAAACAAAGAGGAAAGGGAGCTGGCAAGTTTATTTCTAGTAAGACCCAACTTGAAGTGTATGGAACCTGAACTGGTGGCCAGAAGCGGTGGTGTTTCATAGGCGTCAGTAACAAACTCAGTCATTTTTCTCGCCTCAAAAAAAGAAAGATATTAAATACAATAAAATATGAACGACTAATTGTGGTAATAAGAATGTGCCTGTTATATTAATGTATAGTATATTTTTACTATATTTTAAAATAAAGATTAAGAAAAGAGATAAATGTGTTTGTGATCAAAAGACCACTGACTAAAAATAAAAGCAGAACCTGTAATGTCTAGTTATCCTTATATTTTTCCATAAATATATAAAAAAGCCTATTTGCTCTGTATCATGAAACACAGAAACAACTATTGCTCAAGATTTCATCAGCACAAAATTACTTGTAATAAATTGCTCTCATTATTATAATTCCATTTTTCTAAGTATTATAAACAAAGAACTAATGAGTGATTAGGCTTTTGCACTTATATAGGGAGTGACGGATCTGCTTATGTAAATCCAGAGTTGGAGTTGGGTGGACCCTGTTAAATCCAGGCACTATATGGAGAATACAGGTTCCCCAGGAATACAGGAATACTTACATCATGGTTATATCATGATGTAAGTGGCTGAGTCTTCTACCAACTCAGAGAGCTATGTAGCAGGCATGAGGTTCAGGTTCAGTCCTAAAGGAAAGTCTATGTGCCCCTAATCTCTGCTTTAAAACAATGGAAGGGCACTGGCATTTCAGTTAGATCATTTCCAACCCTACTCCGTGTTTTGATCATTTGTATCTTGGTTTTGAGTATCTATAAGTCAGCTCTAATAAATAGATATTTGTATAAGTAGTTTATTTGCAGTGATTCTGGAAAACATTGAGAGGAACTGAACTACAGGGAGAATAAGCCAAAGCCAAAGAAGCAAGAGACTCTCTTGCTTTTGTAAGTCACTTACTACTATGGGGAATTGAGGCTTAATTCAACTGGGCAACTATGGGACACAGTATAGAATATCTTCTGAAGGCATCCCAAATAAGACATATGGAAGCTGGAGTAATTAATAAATTTATTTTCAAAGCTAGTTGAGGGCTGTGCTTGGGAACTAACTCTCTGATACATGAAGCTTGCCTGTACATAGACTACATGTGCTCAGTGGTCAGAAAATAGTCCTCAGATTGATTGGGGGTTTCAGTGTTTGGAGGTGACTGTTAGAGGGATATGAGTTGAGCACCAATAGTTTCTTTAGACCATGTCTTGCGTTATTGAGATCCACTCAAATTTTATGATAAATCCTCCCAGGTCTCTGGTTCTTAACAACAAAAGCACATTAAAAATTTCCAGGACAGAAATGCCACAAGTTTCAATTACTCTCGCTGACTCCATTCCTATAACTCATACTTTTATCTCCCTTCTATGCCCTATACTCATTATTGGTTCTCCTTATATTAAGTTACTATTTCTGATCCAGATTTCTCTCCTAGTGAGGCAATTTATATCTTTATCTCTGAGCAATTTAAGCCCTTCCTTATTCTGTGATGGCCAGATCATACCTACTCCAATTTTCTATTTACAGTAATCTTCACTTATGAGAATACTCAAAGACACCCTAGTACATGTCCTGATTCTGAGATATATTTTAACAAATTCTTTTCATAGTTCAGTAACAATAACCCTATAATCTCATAATAATTAAGTTCTTTTTATCAGTGCTGCAACTCCTTTCTAGATTTTTCTGATCTTCTGGAAAAATCTCTAAAAGACTAGGTCATACATTTAATAAAGATTTTTTTTTTTTGAAAAGAGAAAAATAACCTTTGTGTTTCCTTAATAGAATATCCTTTTCTTTACTTTCAAAGGTAAGTAGGATTTTAGTTCAAAAGAATCTAGAAATTTGGAAATAGATGCACACAATATTCAAATGAGTCACTTAATGTTGGAGTTGAAAATTCTACTTCTCTCCCTTAGCTCCAAGTCCATATATTTTAACTAATAGGCACACAGCAAAATACTTAAATCAAAAAAGAATTTTAGCACTCTTATTTACTATACTATTACTGGTAAGGTTTCGTGGTATAATGTTCAACACCATACCCTGCTCACTATGCCTCCTTCCCTCCCCGATTGTGGCCCCAATACCCTCCACTCCCACACTCCATCATCCTACCCTCTTCCTCCACCTCCATCCCAGGCTCAGTTCTGTAGAACAGTTCTCAGGTTCTTTGGCTTTTAGGTATCTGTTTTTTTTCCCTTGCTATGTCTATTTTTATCTCACATATGGAAGAGATTGTTCTCTGCCTCCGGACTACTTCACTCATCATAATACCCTCCAGATTCACCCATGTGGCAGCAAATTGCATGATTTTCCCTTCTCTTAGTAGCATTCCATTGTGTATAAATACCACAGTTTCTTTGTTCAGTCATCTATAGCACCTTCCTGAAGATGAGCTCTCCAACCTTTCAAAGAGCTGTCCCTAATTTGATCCTTTAGTTTTTAAACCTTTAAGGGGCCATCTTACATTAGACTAGTGTTCATCTTAATACTCAATCAGGCTAGTGGCTTATATAATACTAAGCATAACAGGACCAGCATATCCGTGGGCACGTGTCCATTGTCATATTCCCTTGCTCTAAAGTAGCGATGTTGAAACAGCGGGGTGTGAACTCCTTTGGGGATCAACCAGAAACCATGAGTCTTGATATTAGTAGTACTGTGAAGGAAGGAACATTCGTATGCTATGTATATTTCCACCAATAATAAGAGTTTCAACACCTCCAGGGTGGAAGTGATTTAGTTCCATCAACTTGCAAACAAGTGGGTAGTTGGCTTCCTTGCAGAGTGATATCATATTGAAGGTGCAGTGTTGATCTGCTGCTATGTTGGGTGTCAACAGTAATGCCAGTCTGACTTGAGAGAAAAAAACTCATATTTATGGAATCATAGAGAACTTGTGTTCTGTCACCGTTAGCTAACTTTTGCTGGGTCAGTGTTCAAATACTGAAGTGCACAAGGACAGAAATTGGTGACTTCCTCTGAAGGGATTCCCTATGGTTTCCCCAGTAGTGGATGCTCCTGACACGTGTTGACAGACACAATGATCAGACCTGTTGGAGGCTGTGCTCACTCTCCTGCAGTTCATAACATTCCAAAATGAAACTCACTCTCTTTCCATCCCCTTCACCCCCGACCCCACCCCACTTGGGACTCCTGGGAAAGAACAGGATGCAGGGTATGTCTCAAAGACCCTGGCTTGTTACCCCTGGTCACATTTCTTTTGACTTTTTTACTCCAGCCAACTAAACTGACTTTCATCCCCTTTTAAGGAGGAGACATATTTTTTTATTATATTTTGTTCTCCTTTCAGTCTTTCCTAAGCTTTATACCATTTCCCCTCAGGTCTTGGCACTTGATCTTCTAAGTCAGTCTTTCTATAATGTTAAAATTTAAAAGAAACACATTTTCTTTCACTACTGAAATTGATGGTCTTGGCTCTTAAGATTTTGTTTGTGTTTTTTTTTTTCCTCCCCTGACATATTTGTAAAAGTCTACAGAGGAGCTCAAAGGCAAATTTCTTTTTTTTTTTTCTTTTTTTTTTTTGGTTCTTGGGCTACACCCGGCAGTGCTCAAGGCTTACTCTGAGGTTCTGTGCTCAGGGATCACTCCTGGTGGCCTCCTGGAGGACCATATGTGATGCCAGAATTTTTAACCCAGGTCAGCAAGCAAGCTTGTTACTATTTATTCTATCACTATGTCCAAAGGCAAGATCCTGATGTCTTTTTGTTCTTCAACGCTCTCTCTTCTCTGATATTAAACATCAGGCTCTGGGGCTAGTTTTAACAGAGCAAGGACTCACACTGAGAAATAATACACAGTAGACAGCATTTGGATACATAGATCCTCTGCACATGGACTTAGAATAAAAAAAGGACATTGCGTTACCAATAAAACCCAACTTCCTGTTTCCTTCTGCTCAGAGAAAAATTAGGGTGTATGTCCCGAGCCCTTTATAGAAAGAGGCTCGGGTTCAGCAGGGTTCCTGTGCGGGGTGTGAGGCGTCCAGTGGGGCTGTGTGCTTGCTGCACACAAGAACGTGGTAGAATCGTCAAGTCTGGACTCCTTCACCTGCAGGGAAAAGTGCTGGTCTGCTTTGTTCAGTCTTCCTGTGACTCGTCCGTTGACCTTCTCGTTCACATTTGAGAACAGCTGTATCAGGTTGCTGAAGCTTTTCCCAGGATCTTGCCTAAACCACTGGAAGAAATCCTAATTGCTGTTTGTGTAACTGCAGTTCAGTGTGAAGCTCTCGCCTTCCTGGACACTGAGAGAAGGAGGCTTCTGTTGCACCGGGGCTTGTGCATTGGCACCTATTCAAGAAGAGGGAAGATTTTCATTTGCAGGGGCTGGAGAGATGGTACATTGGGTAAGGCGCTTGTCTTAGTGCACGCGCCAACCTGGGGTCCATCTGAGGCATTCCATATGATCCCTGGAGCACCACCAGGAGGAGATTCTGAGTGCAGAGCCAGGAGTAACCCCAGAATATTGCCAGGTGTGGTCCAAACAACAACAACAACAACAACAACAACAACAGCAACAACAACAACTTTTCATATTAAAAATTGTCTTAATTTTTAAAGGTCATTTTCTTTATTTTACGTTCCTTCAATAAACCCAAAATATCTCTTAAACACCCACTGCCCACAGATTCTTTTTGCTTGAACCCTTCAAGTCTCACATCCTTCCGCTCAGAGTCCCCTTCTCCAACACATACACACCCCAGCCCTTCTTGCCTTCTCCCCTCACGCACAGGTCAACAGCACACACAGGAACATGGGGAGAAACTCTCAGCTGAGTCTCCATTTCTGGCTTCTTCCTGGGGTCCTGGGGAATGTAGTTTGGAGACCTAGAACAGACGGTATTCAGAGAGCCTATGTCACTGTTGATGTTTCTAGTTCTTTGGGTTTGGGAGCCCTGGAGAGCTTCGTTCTGTTTTCAGAGCCAATCAAATTGTCTCTCCTCACCTTCAAACTTCCAGTCAGCTTCTCTGTTAATGAGAGCACTGCCCCCATGTGGCCCGAATGATTTTTAAAAATTGTGTTTTCACTTCCTCTTTAAAACAAAGGAATTAAGTAATTAAGTAAATAAAGAAGATGAAAATACAAAAAGCAAAGCAAACAAACAAACACAAAATGAAGACAAAATGTAGCATCAAAATGTTCTCTTGTCATGACTGTATGGCTTTCCTGAATATCTGGGATTCCCTTCCTATTCTTCCCTTGGTGGAAAGATTCTGTGTCCTTTCCTTAATTCTTTAGGGTCTACCATGACTTTATGTCTCAGTCTAAGGAGTTGGTAGTTCACTCAGAGTTATGTTTCCGCGACTTAACTTTTTCCTCAAAATATGGAGGAAACTTACACTACTTTTTCAATATGGTTTAAAATATGAAAAGGGAATCTGGTTTCTGACTAGTTTTAAAAACATTTGTAATGTTTAAAAGAAAGAAAAGTGTTTTTTTGTATTTGGATCTGGAAACCTGTGAAAACTCCAGTGATTTCATATATTTCAGATATTAGTTATCTGAAACCTATTTTCTGTCTTTATACTTATAGCAAAGATCAGGGACTCAAAAAGGAAGAGGTTGAGGAGGAAATTTATGTCCTATCCTTTGTATTCAGTCATCACTCACCGTTTTTTTTAAAGCTATGATTCACTCCTGGCCCTGGCAAATGTCCTCTTACTTCCTTTTCTTCTTTTTCTGATTGTGAATCTTTGGAAAGCAGAAGAGTGTCTGTGATGAGAGAACAGCTGAGATCTTCTTTGATTTTAATTGTGGATATTAGTATTACATTCTTCTTCATGTGTGAGATTATGTAAAGCAGGAAGATTGCTTCTTCTAGCATTTTTTCTGAAGTACAGAGTAATTGTACCTCAGATGGGACTTAGCTCCCTCCTGGAGATGCAGAGTCTGCATAGGGCTCTCCATACCTTTCCCTGATAGCCTATTTCTTCATAGGAAGAAAATAGATATATGGGTGTTCACGGGGAAACCCGACTCTTTGTAAGTCAGTGCACGTTGCTCGGAACATGGTCATTCTATACTCCACTGAGAGTACCGTTAAATATTCTTTCAAGTCTGGAATAGCCAAAACACAAGCAGAACTTTTAGATGTTTTCTTAAGATTTTCTTCTTAAAATCTGATGAGAACATTTAGCATGCAATCCTCCCCCCCCAAAGGGAGTTTTAATTTATGAAGAACAGAGAGATGTTCCAGTGATTTGGGAGGAAAAAGTTACATTTAAATTCCTAGGGATTTTCCTCTCTCCTGTCTCAAGTATGATGATTGCAGTATTTTAGGTAATGTACGTGGGCCCTCACAAGTAGCTTATGTGGGGCAAAGAGGAGAGAGAAGGTCACTTTCTCCTTATCCACCTCTGCCACCAGGGACTGCCTGGGAAGGTTAGAACTGATAAAGTCTGTGATGTGACCGTGTAAGGCATGGGCCAGAACCCAACCAGCCCCACGAGGTGCTATCAAGCTACATCTGACATCTGTTTGATCTTGGCATGGGATTTAATCCTTACCACCCGATCTTATCTTTTAGGGAGCCATGGACTCAGGCTGGAGTGAAGAATCACTCTTTGCAGTAAAAGAGAGTCAGCCCTAGGCCTTACCCAGACCTTATGGGTTCACTGTCTTTCTCACAAAAAGGAAGATCAAGAGTAGAAGAACAGTGAAGTAAAAGCATATTTTATTTGATATTGAGATCTTTAGTCCATTTTGATCTGATTTTTGTGCATGGTGTTAGACACAGGTCCAAATTCATTTTTTTACATGTTGCTGCCCAGTTTTCCCAACACCACTTGTTGAAGAGGCTTTCCTTACTCCATTTTAGACTCGTTGCACCTTTATCAAAGATTAAATGATCATGTGTTTGAGGTTGGGTGTCAGGATACTCAATTCTATTCCATAGGTCCACAGGTCTGTTTTTATTCCAATACCATGCTGTTTTACTTGAATCCATAAAGTACATTGAAGAAAATATAGGAAAAACCCTCCACGACATTGAAGCTAAAGGCATCTTCAAAGGTGAAACATCACTAACAAAGCAACTAGAAGAAAAGATAAACATATGGGACTACATGAAACTAAAAAGCTTCTGCACCTCAAAAGAAACAGTGACTAAGATACAAAAGTAGTCCACAGAATGGGAAAGAATATTCACCCAATACCCATCTGATAAGGGGTTAATATCCAGGATATATCAGGCACTGGTAGAACTTTACAAGAAGAAAACAAACAACCCCATCAAAAAATGGGGGAGAAGAAATGAACAGAAACTTCAGCAAGGAAGAAATTCGAATGGCCAAAAAACATATGAAAAAATGCTCATCATCACTAATCATCAGAGAGATGCAAATCAAAACAACAATGAGATACCACTTTACACCACAGAGACTGGCACATATTCAAAAGAGCAAGAACAACAAGTGCTGGCGTGGATGTGGGGAAAAGGGGACACTCATCCATTGTTGGTGGGAATGCCGGCTGGTACAGCCTTTCTGGAAAACAATATGGACTTTCCTCCAAAGACTAGAAATTGAACTCCCATTTGACCCAGCCATACCACTCCTGGGAATCTACTCTGGGAAACCAAAAATACGCAGCGGAAACACCATCCCTACCTTTATGTTCATAGCAGCATTATTCACAATAGCCAGAATCTGGAAGCAACCAGAGTGCCCTAAAATCGATGACTGGATAAAGAAACTTTGGTACATCTACACAATGGGATACTATGCAGCTGTTAGGAAAAATGAAGTTATAAAATTTGCCTATAAATGGATGGACATGGAGAAGATTATGTTGAGTGAAATTAGCCAGAAGGAGAGAGACAGATACAGAATGACTGCATTTATTTGCATGGCATAAATATATATGTACATATTATGATACCAATATCCAAGGTCAAGTGAAACATATATCAGGATGTCTTGTCAAGGGTGGAAATTGTCACAAACGTGTGGGAGTCAGAGTTTAGGTAAGACAGAAAATGGAACAGGGTGCTGATAATAGTCGAGGGTACTAATGCCAACCTAGAACTGAGCATTAAATAGAGGCAAAAGGATACACATGACAACCTTTTAATGTATGTTCTGTAATCCATAGTCTGGAAGGGAAGGAAAAGAGAAAGAGAGAGAAAGGGAAAGAAATAAAGAACCTGCCATGGAGGGGGCTGGGGGAGAGGGGAGGGAACCGGGGATGTTGGTGGTGGGGGATGGGCACTGGTGGAGGGACGGGTGCTGAAACACTGTATGACCAAAACCCAAACATGAACTTTTTAATTGTATATCTTTTTATTTGTATATCTCACGGTGGTATAATAAAATACTTTTTAAAAAAAGAAAAAAAAGCATTTTTTTTATTTGGAGGGTTTGAGGAAAGGGAAGGAGGGAGAGGAAAGTATGAGAGAATAATGTGTTTAAGAGAGAATGCAGCCTTCTCCAAAGATGGAGAGAGCCCCAGTACACATCTCAAGAGGGCAGATGCAAGAAACACTTGTGCTCGGACATCACATGTGACTGGCCAAGAGGGCACAAGCAGTACATGGGCTTGGATAGGATATATGCACACTTCCTTTGTTCAATGTGGCTTTTATAGGTTTTACCCAAGCTGCCCCCATGTGGGTGTTAACCTAGGTAAGAGTCCATTGCTAGGATGGTTGCCAAGGGGTTAGAGTTGGGAGTGGTGGATGGTCCTTTGAAATTCCTTTCTTGACCTTTGTTCCTGCTGGAGCTTCTCTTGTAGAGGGA
This sequence comes from Cryptotis parvus, assembly GCA_021461705.1. Classification (NCBI taxonomy): domain Eukaryota; kingdom Metazoa; phylum Chordata; class Mammalia; order Eulipotyphla; family Soricidae; genus Cryptotis; species Cryptotis parvus. The sequence continues at coordinate 44,432 of JAJIBD010026502.1, forward strand.
GAGACCCAACCTTCTCTTGGGTCTCTTCTCTGTGTCGAAAGGTGGGATTTCTGTGGCCTTGGTGCTATTGATTTTATTACATCCTAGAAATTCCATTGCCATGAGGGTTCTCCCCTTTCTATCTGCATACATCACAGGTCTGTAGAAACATGAATGGATTCATTAAAGTTGACTTATTGATTTCCTGTTCAATGATTAACAGAGGTTGTGGCAGGCCTAATGAATCTTGAGTATCTGCTACCTAAAGTCATAAACGCTTATTTTGGAGGCAAAATGGCGGCAGTGCAGCAGCAAACACTGGAGCTGGTGGAGGGGTGGCAACTCTGAGTGGTCTGAACAGCTGATGGGACTGCAGATTTTCTGAATGAGTGAACATGAGTACCCTGTGGATATGCTGCCTCAGGGGAGAGTGCCAGCTGGTCACCTGCTGTGAAATGCTGGCCTGGAGTGGATGTGGAAGAATGGCAGAAATGGACCTTCACCTGGGGAACCATGCACAACTCTGAAGGATATGAATGGTGACAGAGTTTTATGCATCTGAGTAGGGCTCTTCGGGTTCAATTTGGCACCACTGCAGCGGGTGGGTGGTGAGGTCCCAGAGCTGAGTTGGCACTCTGGCTTCCCAGCCCTGGAAATTTGCAGCCAGTGGGGCAGCCACACCACCATTTCTTCCCCAGACCATTCTGCAGCATACTATGGAAGAAAATTTCCCTGAGTACCAACTGTCTGGAGACCCAGGAATGAGTTGTGTGCCCCTGACCAGGCTCTGCTGGACTAGTGACTCCAGCCCACCCAGAGTGCCCAAGTCATGAGAGGCAGCAGCCCGAACTCTAGTCCTGTTTCCTGCCAGGGCCCCAGCTATTGTTACTGGGACCTGGGGACACAGTGCAGTCCTCAGTACAACCTGGACTGGTGGGGCAAAGGTACCAGCAGCCTGAGGCTTTTTGATAACCCCAAATTGCCACTGTGCCTCTGGCCAGACTCCAACAACTCAAGACCAAGATTTCTGAGAAATTAAATCACCAAAGTTAGGTATGTGTGATCCATGCCCACAAACCACCTCCAGCTCAGTCATACAAGCTCACTTATTGGCCATGCATTAGAGACCCATAAATAAACCTCAAAGAAGATTGGAAGCCACGGTTAAGAAGCTAATTCACCAGCAATTATCCAGAGACTCATAAATAACTATTGAGAGAGATCAACATGATGCAGAGATGCTCCCAGTCCCTGCCCAAGACTGTCATCTGGATACTCTGGGGGGCAGGTGAGTCCCCACATCTGCCCCAAATGGAATCTGGACAGCCAAAAATCTATACATTCGACAATCCACACCATGCTCCTGGACAATCTTTAGCCTTGTTTTCCAAAATTGGCTTTATTTTCTAATGCCAAGTAGAATTTCTCTGAGGGCCTGAAAAGACTTGGGAAGAGAGCCATATCCAGGCTTCAATATGGAGAGCCATATAGATCCAATGGTAATCAAGGGTGTTTTCCTATGGAGCAGACACTGAGCAAAGAAAGGAAATAAAATGATGAGATCTAAACTGTGTGGAACATTGTTCCCCCTTTTCTTGCTGTCAAGACTTACATGGATGCTTAAGAATTAAGGATGCAAAAAAAAAAAATGCTCTGGCCAGAGGCTTGTTGTGACAACCCCATGTTGGGAGCAATTACATTATTATATTCTTTTAACTCTGATTAAACCAAGACATTTTTACAGTGATCTTTGTACTAATAAGAATTCTAAACTGGGAAAAAAAATTGGCAGATAAAATTCATGGGAGAGCCCTTCCACCCACATTCACCTGTTTCCTCATTACCATAATAAAGACACCTCCCCAGGATGTTTTTGCCATTTTATACATATGAAATGTATGACTCTGTAACATTCACTATTCCTCCTCTTACTTGTTCTATCTCTGTGCTTATATAAGCCTGATTTTCCCTAATAAGTTCCTACATACATATAGACTCTGCTATCACCCTAACTCTACTGGACGTAAAATCAACCCCCTTTCCCCTTCCCTTTTCTGAAGTTTGCTTTATAATCTGTGCTGGCCGGACTTACTTCCAAACTCATTTTTTTCTCACCTATAAAGCTTTTCTTTTTCTAGCCAGTCATTCCTGTGATCTCTGGATGACACTGGATGACAAATATAGTTGTGATGGTGTCCCACATTAGGACAGCAGTCTTCAAACTGGGTTATTATACTCTTGTAATTAGATAAAGCTTTACATTTTGGGGGCCACCGCTGGTGGTGCTCAGGGCTTACTCCTGACTCTGCTTAGGAGTCACTCCTGGAGGTGTTCAGGATACCATAGGGGGTGCCAGAGATCAAACCAAGGTTGGGCATATGCAAGGCAAGACCCAGGCTAATGTACTAATGTACTATCACCTGTCCCAGATGAAGTCGTGATAAGGGTTATGCAGGCATAGAACATTCATAACAAATGCATTCTGAAAAAATCTAAATAATCTCATGGTGCTCCTTCTTTTCTATTTTTTCTGTTTTTTAAATCCTCACCATTTCCATGAAAATTATCTACTACATGCACACACTAGCTGCAGTGGTAACTCAAGTAGTAGAGCACATACCTAGTAATGTAAGACCCTGAGCTTAACCCCTGATATTAATGTTCCCTGACCCATAAGCACTTCTGGGTGTGGTCCCTATGTATATTTGTACACCCACACCCACACACACACAAACACACTTGTTGCAGGACACCTAAAAGTCTAAAAGCCTCTGCATCTGCCCTGGATTGCCTTCTGCTGGTCGCCGTAGATAGGGGGGTAGCTTAAATGTGGCAGTTTATCTGACCATGTATTCTGTACTGGCTGGTATAAATATTCTCTCATGCTACCACAATCATCGTGGGACTAGCTAGATCTTACCAGCATATTTGCCTGGCACGTTGGATCTCTAAGTAATTAGACCAGAGAGAAATGCTGTTTGCCTCCAAGCAAGCAAGCATGGCTCCCTGATAACTCAAAGGCAACTAAAATACAAAACTACCATGAAGTAGAGGAGACTCTTGTGAAGGCTTGGAGAAATATTTATCTGGCATTAGTATAGTCTTTGGTATAGAGGCATACCATCTCAGAAACCTCTTTCTCTACCCTATAAAGGCATTTCCAGGCAGATCTTGGCTCAAGACATTAGGTGAAGTGCTGGGAGAAATTACCTGAGGGCATTTGACCCTGCCTGCTTCCCATAATAGTGGGAGGTCTGAGTTGCAGGGGTATAAAACTAGCCTGCTTCCTCTCTAGCTCTTTCTCTTTTTGGGGGCTCTCTTTTTGGCCCGCACTCTTCTTGGAAGTCTTGTCTTTGTCTCCTCTCTACAGGGCCTTAACACATGGTGGCTGCCATCTTGGCCTACACGTGGCTGGGATTTTAGCTGGGAATTCTAAGCACAGGTTTTTTTTTCTTTTGCTGACTTGTATGCCTGAACTTGTGATAAGTAAAGCCTTTTAAAACTGCATCGGATTAGGGGCCAGAGCAATAGCCCAGCAGGTAGGGGCGTTTGCCTTGCACGAGGCCGGCCCATACTATGCTGGCCTGGGTTCAATCCCGGCATCCCATATGGTCCCCGAGCAACGCCAGGAGTAATTCCTGAGTGCAGAGCCAGGAGAAACCCCTGAGCATCGCCGGGTGTGGCCCAAAAAAGCAAAAAAAAAAAAAAAAAAAAAACCTTCATCGGATTCCTGAGCCTTTGGAGGAAGAAGGGAACTTCGCTTACTGGCACTGTTGGGGACCCCCGCGGCATCCCCGACACACACTTATATCACTTACACTTTTATGTATATATGCTTTTACACCATACTGAATCTTACTATGGTACAGGTGGGTAGAGAAGATCCCTGAGAAATTGGGGTCTGCTGCCTAGAGAGAAGAACAAGCCTGGAGCAATTGTACAGCAGTTAGGGCATTTGCCTTGTTGACTGGGGTTGACTGGGGTTCAATCCCCAACCCACCAGGAATGATCCCTTAGTACAGAGCCAGGAATAAGGAATAAGCCCTGAGCAACACTAGGTGAGGTCCAAAACCAAAATCAAAGTGAATGGAACTAGAGACCAAATATGTTTGTGATGATGAAAAGAACAAGGATTTAATTAGAAATTAACCCTAATATTTAAGGATCATCGCCCTGGTTTATCCTTAAAGCATTTCAATACCCTGAAGAGCACAGATTCTCAGGAAGGTAAAATAGCACATGAATTCGGAAATTACTTTCACTAAAAAATATATGCAGAAGTATTTTCAGTCAGACAAGGAAGAAAACAAAGTGCAAGCAAAGCAGAATGTTATTTTGTTTTTCTTATTTGTGTGGATTGAACTATTTGATTTAAAAGTGTGTCTTTTCTGAGGTTAATGAATGCAGAGAAGCTATTAGTCCCCACATCCATCACCTAAACAAAATTCATGCTCAAAGTGATCTTATAATTGCAACACATTTAGGTAAGCGTTTCAGATTTTTCTTTTTTCTGCAATATAGGTTATTAGTTGGTAGTAGAATTGCTCAAGGAAAAGTAAATTTATCTGCTAATTGAGTCGATTATTATGAGAATCCAGTACTTCCCAGCACTTAGAAATGTGCTTGTAAAAGTAAAGATGTGTTATTTAACAGTTTAAACTTAGATTAATAACTTGTTCTGAAAACAACTTCAAGATTTTCCTTAATGTTGTTTGTGGCAAAAATGAAAGATCTCACAACATGTTTCTCTTTAGAAAGAAACCCAGTTCTGAGCTATAGTTAGTCCCTTTGCATGAAAAACTGCTTCAAGAGAACATTCTTTATTACCTCATAATCCTTCCCAATAGAAATTGACTCTTTACGTCATACATAAATCTTTATCTTTTCTGATTTCTCTTGTGGTATTGTTTCTTGATCTTTGCTCTTAGTAAGTTTATCCTGTCCAGAATGTTGTTCGTTACCAGAGTCCTCACTTTAAATCTTATACATATTTTGAGGACAAATTAAAACCCCAGTTTCAGTAAATCAGGGAGAAAAATCTTAATCCATTGTAAATCTATAGGCCCTTTGATCGTTTGGTTCTTTTATTACATTTCCCTCAATTCAAAACTTAACATTGTAATCTTGCATAAGAGCACCATTTTCTAATTCTTTCTATATATAGCTGGAAAATGGACATTTCACTTTTCCTTGAATACTTTATGTAATGAGGAGTACTTTATGTCCTCAAAGCAATCTATTTGGGTGAGAGTTGAGAGTTTAGGCCACCCTGGCAGTTTTTAGAGCTTATCCCTGGTTCTTCTTCAGAGATCACCCCTGTCAGGCTCAGGGGACCATAAGAGGTGCTGAGGATCCAATCCAGGTCTGCTATATGCAAGTCAAACACCTTATCCTCTATACTGTAGTTCCAGCACCCTACAGTCTATTTTTTTTGTTTTGTTTAAAAAAAAAATCTCCAATTGCTAGTTGTTCCTTAAAATGAGTTTAAATTTCTCTCCATATAAATTCTAACCATTGACTATAAATTTGCTCCTACAGATGAGCATAAATATAACCATTCATTCACTCAGCCATCATTCAGTGAGTGCTTTATGACAAAAGAAAAATTAATGTCTTCATAGAGCTTAAATCTAGTTAGAGGCATATCTATTAGGAAGCTCTTTGTATATAATCATTATGTTGAAATATTTTTATATTGCCTATCAAAGTGTCTAGAGAGGAGGAAACAGAGAAACCCTAGCTATGAATTATGAGATGTGTGTTTAGTTTTGATTAGAAGCAACGTGAGTCGGTCTCTCATTTGGTGTTGAGTATAGACTGAAGCTCCTAAGGGTCCCTGTGATTATAAGGCATAAGTTGATGGTTAGCCTATGAACTGCAAAGAGCTATAGTCTTCTTAATTGGGAAGTTTACTTTTTCTTTCTATTTCATCTCTGGAATAATGACCATTACAAGGGCAATCTCTTTACTAGCATGTGTTTGGAACATAAAAACTAATAGTCTGTGTAACTGCAGTTAAAAACAGAAACTTCTGCCTCCTAAATATTTGTGGATGGGACTCTCTGCTCCACTTTCTGTCAGCCATCCACCCTGTTCAGAGCAAACAAAACACAGAAACAGAAGTCTAGGTGAGTCTAGCTCTCCTTTTAGTCAATGAATCATTTTATCTTACCAACTTTTCTAGAGACAAAAAAATTTCAGTTTCGGGGCCGGAGCGATAGCCCAGTGGGTAGGGCGTTTGCCTTGCACCACGGCCGGCCCCTGCCGCCCGGTTCGGTCCCGGCATCCCATATGGTCCCCCGAGCACCGCCAGGAGTAATTTCTGAGTGCAGAGCCAGGAGAAACCCCTGAGCATTGCCGAGTGTGACCCAAAAATAATAAAAAAAATCAAAAAAAATTTAAAAAAAAATTTCAGTTTCAAGGGACTGAAATAAGACATGAATGAAGAAACAGGACATAATGTTTCTTGTTATGGAAAACAATGTCCTGAAACTGATGTTCTCCAGCATGACTCAATCAGAATCCATTTGTCTGAGTCAGACAAAGTGAATAATGAGAACAAATACCTTGGAACTGACAACTACATTTTGAAAAATAACATTAAAATTGGATTTGAGTTGGGAGATACACCTGGCAGGAACTCATGGTTTACTCCTGGTCCTAGGTCCAGGGATCACTCCTGGTGGAGTTCAGGAGATTATGTACGATGCTGGAGTCTTGTAGTATCTCTCAGACTCTTAAGTTGGATAAGTTTTATCTTCTAAGATGGTTGAAAGATTTTATGTAAAAACTTTAATGAAAATATTAGAAAAATATGGGGTTATTGGTATATATATTTGAATTATGAAAATATTTGAAGTGGAAATTCAAAAACTTTGAAAAAAGACAGACAGTTGAATACATAAAATTTGGCATATTCAAAGGCAAAAGATACCTGTAACACATATAAAGCCAGAAAACAAATAATAGACGGAGGAAATGACATCTCTAGTATACTTTCTTTAATGAGAAATAAATGCACCCCTAAAAATAAGGATACAAAGGATGTTCCCAAAAATGAAAATCTAATTGACCATAAACTTTTGCTCTTACTAGGAGTCAAGGAAATTCAGATTATAGCAAGAGTGAGTACATTTCTGTTCTATCATATTTATAAAATTGAAACATTTTATGTTATGCAAAATTAGATACGATAATGGAAAAATAAAACTCAGACACATACTAATGAGATTGCACTATGCTCTAAAATTTTCAGGTGATTCAAGAAACTTCTATTAACACAGGTGATGGCAGTGCCAGAGAGATAGTACAGAGAATAGGCCACTTGCTTTACAAGCAGTCAAGCCAGGTTCATTCTCTCACACTCCATATGGTTCCCCAGGTCCCACCACTGGTGATCCCTGAGCATAGAGCCAGGAGTAAGCTCTGAAATACAGTTGGGTGTGGGCAAGACACAAAGACACAGACAGGATGGCAGAGGTGTTGAAATTGTGCGCATGAGAAAACATTGTTAACAGTATTGTAAACTACAGAATCTCAAATAAAAAATAAAGCCATAAGCTTTTCTAACTATACCAAGCAAAGGATAAAAAACAATCACTATAGACAGATACATTCTTTCATCCAAATGATTCTACCTTTTAGAGATCTATACTAAATATATAAACTGTATATAGATATAATTATTCTTAATAGTTTTATTAAAATGGCAAAAACTCGATATATATAAACAAAATTCTATTGAATAGACTATGTCATATGCATATTGTGAACACTCACAAATTAGCTTAGTTCTGGATAAAATCTTTTTCTGCCAATGCAGTAGAATAATCTCTCCTGGCTTGATCAGATCTCTACTATCAGGTCAGTAGAGATTATTATAATACTAGGAATGCCTGTGGTTATACAAGGTAAAAAAATAAAACAAGCTTAATATACGCACCAATAAAAATAAACTAACAAAGCAAAAAGCAGATAAACTGAACAACAGGCCATTATATATGTACTACATATGACTATATATTTGTTTCTATTCTTAAACAAGGAGAATGCTAGAAGGAGAACACGCAGCTGGTTATTAAAATGGTTTATTACATAGTATAAGACAATGGGTGAATGAGGATTCAATTTTCTTATGATGTCTTTGTATTACATTATTTAATACAATAAGCAGTGTTGCATTTATTATTTGAACTATATGAAAAGCTAAATGAAGAAAAACAATAATAAATAAAATATGATTTTTAAAAGCCTGCTTCTGTGGATACAGTTTGACATGGTTTTTCCTGTGACATCATTCTTATTTTTAACAGTATTTCAATTTTGCTGGCCCCAATTTGAATTCACTTTGCAATTGTGGGTCTTTTGGTATCCCTGTTCCCTGCAGCTGATGAGTTCTGGGATACAAGTTTCGTGGTTTTGACCTTAACTTTTTATTTTTCCTGTGGGTGTTCTGAGCATCCTCCACCAAATCTCCTGAATTCACTGCTGAGATGGTGAGGACAATAATCCTGGCTTCTTTCTGCAAGTTCACAAAATAATAACTCTTGGATAATCACATTAAATGTCTCTCCAATGCGATGCTACGAAAATAAAATTGGATTAATTGCAAAGAACATGCAGTTCAGACATCAGCTGCCCTTCTTGCTGGGAGCTTGCAGAAGACATTAGAGAATAGTGCAGGATCTTTGCCTGAGAGCGAGATGGTCTGAAGTAGCCTGTTTTGAGAACTACCCCATCTCCTTCCCCACCCCAGCCTGAAGAAGCTTGTGCTGGTAGCAGAAGAAGAGTGGTCACCTACCTACAAGATGGTCAGACTTCTTCGTCAAGACCCTGAATGAACGGTTTGAGGCTCTTCATATTCCTGGAGCAAGTAGATGCCATTGGGCTACACTGAAACGTCATAGAGTCAAATGAAAACATTACTGGAGCCTGCTTGAGCAAATCGACAAATAACGGGATGTCAAGTAATTAAGTGTTCTCTTCCTGGCCCAAATCAGCTTTCAGTTGCTCCAGGGTGTGCATTGTCTCACCTCAGTGTATTTGAAGGGGCCACAGTATCTGCTAAGAGGGAAGTCACAATTGCCTGTGGCAGGCTGAGCAGCATACATGAACAGATCTTAGCTCTGGATAAAATCTGTCTTTTTCTGCCAATCCCAGGGTTCTGCCCGTTCTGTGGAGTCTCATGCTTAACACTGGAGTTTCTGGGATATTGCATCCAAAGGCTGGACACAGGCTACCACGATAATTGCAGACCATCATGCTCTTCACAGTTAGCCCAGTCTAATGTCAGTTTTGTTTTCTATTAAACACAACAAAGGACTTATTCCTTGCTGCCAAGTATTTTGAATCTAAATATTCCTTCTTTGGTTGAAGAGAAAAGAGCAGAGGAAAATATTGGCAATATCAGCTATAGTGCTACATCTCTGAAAAGTTTTCAAATATGAGGGAGAGAGCTTTTTGCCATTTTGCCTGATAACGTAAGAACAAGGCCAAATGTGATATAATTTGCATAAGAACTTATGCATTCAGATTTTCGTAGGATCTGGGGTTTTTGTGAAGAAAGCTTTCTTCTTAATGCCAGACCTGAGTTGCAGCTAGAATTTTCTAATTAAAGTGAGATTAATTTGTGTTTCAATCTGCCCTTACTGATGGTGATGTTACTAAGCTACAACTTCCTGTTTCTACATTGCAGAGAAACAGCATTGTCATTAAAATGATTAACAACAAACAGAATATTGATTAAATGATTTAGTTTGCATGAATGAAAAGGAAATAAGATGGTCTTTATAAATATGATTAGTCTTTACGTTGATTGTGTTGAGCAAAAGAGAAGGAAGTTGTGCTGAGTCACAGTGTTTGTTATTCATGTAAAAACTGCCACAACTTAATCAATGTATACTAAAAGGCAAGATTCATCTTTTTAAATAATTATAACGTTTTCTTGTCTGTACCTATTTTTCACAATATACCCTGGACCGAATCTCAGCTTGTATCTATAGCACTCATAAAAATATTTTAAAGAAAATCTAAAAATTTCCTTAATGTAAATTATTACATAGCATTCAGTAGTGCAGTCATTCCTATCCAAAGGGGTCGATGAACCCCTTTGCCAAATGTTCTCCTTTGCTTCCGTATTTCTTTCCTCCAGAATTCATCTGATTCCCATAAGAGTATGTGAGAATGGTCAGGAGGACTTAGGAATGGAAAAGACCAGTGCTGCAATCCTGAAGCATCAGCTGAGTGATTGCTTAACCTCCATGCACCCTGATAATAAAACCTACCTCCTTGGTTAAATGTAAAGATTCAAGAAAATTCCTGGAGTGTGACTAGTTCTAACTCTTCTAACTCTTTTAATAGGTTGTAAATAAAGAAAGTTTGAGACAGAGATGGGATAGATCACTTGTATCACTGTCTTCCCTTTGTTCATCGATTTGCTGGAACGGGCACCAGTAACATCTCCATATGCCCTGTCACATGCTAGTGTAGCCCAAGGGCATCTGCTCAATCCAGGAACACATAGAGCCTCAAACAAATCCTTCAGGTTATGGGAATGAGATCGATAACTGTTACTGTTTTTTGACATATCAAATACTGCACAGGTAGATTGCCAGGCTCTGCCGTGCAGGAATGGGATAGATACTCCATTTTATATCATCTCCATTATTTTTATAATAAACAAAGTGCCAGTTACCATTGATAGAAAAAGTTAATAAAGGCTACTATAAATTAATAAATATAACAAACCCAGGTTGGCCAGTAGTAAACTCCCTACTTGCAGAACTATGACCCTGTCTCCCAAAAACAACTTGGAGAGTTTTTTTTTTTTGTTTGTTTTTTTTTGGGGTCACACCCAGCTCGCACGGCAGAGCCTGGCAAGCTACCCGTGTTGTATTGGATATGCCAAATACCAGTAACAATTATAGACCTCATTCCGAATGGATTGTGGCTCTTTATGTTCCTGGAGCAAGCAGATGCCCTTGGGCTCTACTAGCATGAGACAGGACATATGGAGATGTTACTGGGGCCCGCTCGAGCAAATCAATGAACAACGGGAAGACAGTGATAACATATGTTTATTTATAATACATGTTATTTCAATAAAAAATTATGTATAAAATCTTAACATATTCCCAAACATTTCTGTTGCATTTCTGTTCTATCACCACTCATGACACTGTGGTTATATAAGAGATCATATGATAATTTTGTTACATTTATGTATCATTAAAATATGTCTTATTGCTACATGTTAGCTTCCTAATGTTTCATCTTCTAAAAAATAAAAATTATCATTTAAAAAACCATAAAACACAGACCAGCCCATCACAGCCTGGATCATTGACACCCACCGTGTAACAGTTTGTTCCTCAATCCGGCCCAGGTATGCTGGTCCAGAGACTCTCAGACATGGGGCAGAGCTGTTCCTTGCTCTCCCTGTGCACAGCCGTTCATGAGGCAGTCGGGAGGCACGGCGGGTTCTAACTCTGGCCCACCACCTCGGCAGAGCCTCACAACAAGCCAGACCACCCCCCTCACTCCAAGGGCGCCGCCATTTTCCACATTTGGACATCCCTCTCGTCAGAACTCCACCCAGCAGACCAGCCCATCACAGCCGGGCTCACGTGGCCGCTGCGGACGCGGTTCATCAATAAATGCTTTATTTGGAGGTGTTTAAAGAGTTTGCCTCCGCGCCGGCAAGCCTGGCAAGCTTCTCGTGTTGTATTTGATATGCCAAATTCCAGTAACAATTATATTAGGTAATTCCCATGACCTAATATAATGGTTTGAAGCTCTTTATGTTCCTGTAGCAAGCCGATGCCCCTGGCTCTACTGGCATGAGACTGGACATATGGAGATATTACTGGTGCCCGCTCTAGCAAATAGATGATCAACGGGAAGATCGTGATAGTGAAAACACAGAAATAATTAAAACACCAATATATTTAATATAAGTACATATAAACTTATGTCAATATTAATTATAATGAAAGGTTTAAGCATGTATGATAAGCCCAAAGCAGAATTTACCTTTTGGATCACGATCACGATCTTCCCGTTAATCATCTATTTGCTAGAGCGGCACCAGTAAAATCTCCATATGTCCTGTCTCATGCCAGTAGAGCAAAGGGCATCGGCTTGCTACAGGAACATAAAGAGCCTCAAACCATTATATTAGGTCATGGGAATGACCTAATATAATTGTCACTGGCATTTGGCATGTCAAATACAACACGAGCAGCTTGCTAGGCTTGCCGTCGCGGGAGGCATATTCTTTAAACACCTCCAAATAAAGCATTTATTGATGAACCGCGAGGGCCAAAGCGGCTGCGCCAGCCGGGCTGTGATGGGCTGGTCGGCTGGGTGGAGTTCTGAAGAGAGGGAAGTCCGGATGTGGAAAATGGCGGCGCCTGTGGAGTGGGTGGGGGGGTCGCCTGGCTTGTTGTGAGGTTCTGCTGGGGTGGTGGGCCAAGGCTAGAACCCACCATGCCTCCCGACTGCCTCATGAACGGCTGGGCACAGGGAGAGCAAGGAACCGCTCTGCCCCATGTCTAAGAGTCATTTTATATTTTTTAAAATAGAACTTTTGCACATCTAAGTTAAACTTTTTCTTCCAACATGCTTATCCTGTCTCTTATCCAAGAGGTAAGAGACAGGATAAGTATGTTGGAAGAAAAAAAGTTTAACTTAGGTGTGCAAAGTTCTAATTTAAAAAAAGAATTTACTGGGCCAGGGAGAGTGTTCCAGGGGGGAAAGCACATACCTAACATTTTGAGGCCCTGAGTTTTCTCTGTACCACTTGCTGGTCGCCTCAGCACCAGCTCATGTCCCCTGAGCATTGCCAGGAAAGCCCCCTTATGAAAAAGGAGAAGCTTTTTATCTCTGGTACGTGAAGTTAAATTAAATATATACTTAATTATTCTTTAACAATTTAAGACAAAACTCAGGATAAAGACATGTCTTTCCTTAATCTTTTTACTTTGAAACTACAATAGATTCCTATGAAGTGTTGATGAATATTGCACAGTTTGGGGTTCAATCAACTTAATCGTTTCTTTGTTACTGTTTTGGGGGACACAGCTGGCTGTGTCCAGGGCTTATTACTGACTTTGTGCTCAGAGATTACTGCTGGCAGTTCTCGGGGGACCCTATGAGGTGCTGGGATCAAGCAGTGGTAGGTCACATGCAAGGAAAACAGCTTAATCTGTCTGTACTATCTCTGTCCTCTAGAAGTTTAAGCTTCTAGAGAATCACTTGATCACTTGACTTCCCGTAGATCATCGATTTACAGCGAGCGGCACCAGTAACATCTCAATATGTCCTGTCACATGTGAGATAGCCCAAGGGCATCTGTCCACTCCAGGAACATAAATAGCCTCAAACCATTCCATCAAGTCATGGGAATTAGTCTGTAATTGTTACTGGTATTTGGCATATCAAATATGACACGGGTAGCTTGCCAGGCTCTGCCGTGCGGGTGGGATACTACCCCATAAAAAAGTTTTTAAAAAAGTTACTATAGAGTTAAAGCATTTATGACTATAGGCAGATATTTGTGGAAAAGAAGGAATCCATAAATGGGATATTTCTGCTATAAAGAAAAGTAAAAAGAGCTTATTTTCCCCTTTCAAAGAGGAGTTCATGACAAAGAACAGGCCTGTGGAGGCTCTGTCGTTGGGTTTGGAGAACTAGAAAAAGATGTGACGGGGAGCCGTGAACTGGAAAGCAGATGCTCATGGGTCCGGGAAAGAAGGAAGAATCCAGGACACTGAGCCGGGACTGATAAAGAGTCCTTAGTTATGTGACATAAGAGCTTAAGACCTTTCTAAAATGTTGCCTATTGTCTAAACAAATCTAAAATTATTGCATAAACAATAAGACTAAATGTTGAGAAATGCAATATCTTAAATAAATTCCTATTTTCATTTCTTGTATCAGCCCTTAAGTTTTTTCTTAATGTGCTTCAATAATTTGATATTAGCATAAGCAAGCATAGTTCACTGTATGCCAATTTTAATGTTGCTATAAGTCTTACTAATTACTTCCTTAAATGGTTGTAAAACATTCAGTTCTATTCCACTAAATGGTTGAAAGTTTTTTACGAGTGTATTTTCTTGTCCAGAAGGTTTTTGTCCTAATTAAAATTAGTCCTTAATATAAATTCTTTGCAATGGATCAAAGGTATGAACTGCTTAATGAATCTTCAATTCCCTTTGCAATTTTCTCACTATGTAAAAAGTTATAGCAAATATATTGTATTGTATTGTTTCTAGAATGTGAAAATAATTTCCCACAAATACTATTCATGGAGGTTTTATATTAATTTCCTTAGATTATTTTATTTCTCCATGAATAATTTTCCCTAGTCCAGTTTGTCATTTTTAACTATTTTTATTGACTGAGAATCTGTGATTTATAATACTGTTAACAATGGTTTCCCGTGTACATAATTCCAACACCAACTCCATAACCAGTGTACCCACCTCACTCTCCCAAAGACCCCAATACCCCTCCCACCAAACTCGATTGTGTAGATCAATTCTCCTATTGTATTGGCTTTGGCCCCTTGTTGCAAACTTGCTGTGTATCTTCAAGTTCTACATAACTAAGGGAGAGATCATTCTGTATCTATCCCTTCACTTATGACTGACTTCACTCTGCATGGAATCTTAATTCCATCCATGTCGTATGGCAAATTATATAGTTTTTTTATCAGCACTGCATAGTACTCCATTGCATGCATGTATACCATAATTTCTTAATTCATTCTTCTGTAGTTGGACATTTGGTTATTTCCATATCTGTGTGCTCCAAATGAACATAAATGTGCATATATCCTTTCAAGTTAATGTTTTTTCTATGTGTGATTTGATGATAGATGCCAAGTAGTGGCATCACAAGGGCATACAGCAGTTCTATTTCTTTTTTTATTTTAAGACATCTTCATATTGCTTTCCATAGAGACTGAACCAGTTGACATTCCCAACAACATTTGATGAGGGTGTTCCTTTTTCATCACAACTCTGCCAATACTGGTTGTTAAAAGACTTTTGTGGCATTCTTACTGGTGTGATATGATATCTCAATGTTTTGATTTGCATTTCCCTAACCGCGAATGACAGTGAGCTCTTTTTACATGCCTATTGGCTCTTGGTTGTCTTCTTTGAAAAGTATATCTTCATGCATTGGGTTATTTGTTGTTCAGCTTTGTAGTGTTTTATGAATCTTGGATATTAGCCCTTAATCTGATGCATTGTGTGCAAATATTTTCTCCCAGTCAGGAGGGTGTGTTTTCATTATATCTGTAGTTTCTTGTAGTTTCTTTTTGCTTTGCAGAAGCTTTAATTTGACAAAGTCCCATTTGTTTATTGTTTGCATTGTCTTTGTCTCTGATCTTAACTCGAGGACTCCTCTGTTGTTCTTAGCCCAATTTTTTTAAAGCTAGCATTAAGCAGACCTTTGAAAGTTATTTTCTTAACTACAGTATTTTTTCACTTTAAATAATTACATTTTAATTGGTGTTTTTCTCCATGCTGAAAAAATTAAATTTTTTTTTTGCTGCAGGACAAAAATAAATTACCATATACACCAGAACAACAAAATCCAAATAATGAAAGCAATGCTTAGGTTAGATAAGATTTTTTTTCCTTTGCTCATTACCCTTATTTGAAGCATCTGTATATTAGAGTTCTACTAGACTATGCATCTTTACCTGTACATACCCTGCATTTTATACCTCCATGCCTTTGTTACTATATGATATATTTTTAAACCTTGTTTCATTCCAACTTTCTTTGGGAAAAGAAAGCATCATTTAAAATATGATTTTCTTGAGCCAGAGTGATAGTATAGTGGGAAGGGCACTTGTCTTGCATGCTGTTGACCTGGGTTTAATCCCCAGTACCTTGTATGGTCCCCAGCACGCCGGTAGTGATTCCTGAGTGCAGAGCCAATAGTAATCCCTGAGCACAACTGGGTGTGACCCAAAACCCAAAAAATAAGATAAAATATGATTTTCTGTCTCATTTTGATGAGACAGATGAACTCTTAGTGGCCAGTACAGACTTCACCAAGAAATCTGGAATCAGAGGATTCAAGTCTGAAAGTCACAGAGCACTTGTATTTCTGCAGCCTTTGTGTTGAATAGTCTCTAAATTTTCCTCCTTTACATCCTAGCTAACATCCATGTGAACACAAGCAGGAGACTTTGCAGAGGCCCAGTGTTGATTGTGGCTGTCATTAGGCTTGGATGGTAGCAGGAGGTGGTAGGTGCCCTCCAGTTCAGAGGATTCCTCATAGCCTCTCTCCTCTACATAAGAACTAACATGGGCAGGTAATAGCCAGTCAAACAATTTCTCTCTTCTCTACCCCCACTTCTTAATATCAGGTAATCTTCCCTTTGATCCTGTCAGGAACCAGTCCCTGTTCTTGTTTTCATGAGAAATTTCTGCTTTTCCAAGGCTGTGAACTCAGGAAAGATATCTCAAACCTTTGCCCTTAAATTGCTGAGTTTGCTGAACATGCACTCCATGGTCTGGCATGGAGACCTGGTCCTTGGGCGAAGGAACTTTCTCTGGGTCTTGGATGTGTGTTTTTAGAGGGTTAGTACTTTTTAAAATATGGTTAAAAGAAATCTTCAAAATATAGATAGAAGGACTCTAGAAGACAAAGTCATTATCGGGGAAAAGATCTACCATTTACAACACATGTAGGTAGGACATGCCAGAAATCCAACTAGTTGTTAAAGCCCCACCTTATAACAATTTGCAAACTAAAATGATATTCTCCAAATTTTAAGAACTGGACATTTCAAAAGCTTTGGATATTTGCTTACAACTACATAGCAATATTATTAACAGTGTCCTGTTCTAGGATCTGTTCACTGCCTTTAGGTATCGTTTTAAAAAATTTAATTATTTTTTTTTAAGGATCAGGGGGATGGAATCCATTGTTTTTACTAGTTTTAGCATATCAAATACACGATGGACAGCTTGCCAGGCTCTGCCGTGTTGGCGGGATACTCTCAGTATCTTGTTGGGCTCCCTGAGAAGGGTAGAATGCTCTTGGTAATTTACAGACAATCGAGGGGCCACTTTGTGGCCTTGTGCAATGGGGGAGAGCTGGTAGCAGCTCTGCCCAGTGTATTTGTGTCTCTGGTTCAAGCATACCTGGGCTTGAAATAGGTTTCTCTGTAGCATGGGTCTCTGACAAGCTGGGTTTAAGATTGGCTTTCTCTCTTGGGTGGAGGTCTGATGAGCTGTGGAGTCCAGATGATGAAAAATACTACCATCACAGTGTGGGGGTTCCTCTGAATTCTTCTGAGGCTCTCCCAGGATGGTGGGCTTGGGCTGGAAGTCACTCTCCTCCCTGACCACCTGAACTGTGCAGGAGGAAGAGTGGCGTGGAATGCCTTCAAGAGCATCGAAGAAATAGTTAAAAGGATAAAGAACCTCTGGCTCCGGGCACATCTCTTTGATTCTACCGTTCTTCCTACATTAACATATGCCTCAGAGACCTGGGCCCTAGAAAAGCAGTATGAGGGCCTGAGCGATAGCCCAGCGGGTAGAGCGCTTGCCTTGCACACGGCCAGCCCATGCCGGGTTCGATCCCTGGCATCCCATATGGTACCCCGAGTACCGCCAGGAGTAATTCCTGAGTGCAGAGCCAGGAGAAACCCCTGAGCATTGCCGGGTGTAACCAAAAAGCAAAAAAAAAAAAAAAAAAAAGCACTATGAGAACACTATTTGGGTCTCCCAGAGAGGAATCGAAAGAGCTATACTTGGAATATCATGTCTCACTCAAGTGAGAGAAGGAATCCCGAAGTTCGGCCTCTGTCAACGATCCAGAGTCAGGGATGCTGTCTCGCTTGCCAAGGTGTCGAAAATCAGATGGGCTGGACATGTAATGCAACTTGGAGACAACGACTGAACTAGAGCCATTACTGACTGAATCCCACGAAACATCAAAAGATCACATGGCGCCCACCAAGACCCAGAACAAACGGTTTGAGGCTCTTAGTATTCCTGGAGCAAGCAAATGCCATTGGGCTACACTGGCATGTTATAGGGACAAATGGAAACGTTATTGGCACCCGCTTGAGCAAATTGATGGATAGTGGGATGTCAAATGATTTTTTACAAAAATTTTAATACACCACCGTGCGATATACAATTACAAAGATATTCATGATCGGGTTTCAGTCATACGTTGTCCTCCAGCACCCATCCCTCCACCACTGCCCTATTCCCACCACCAATGTGCCCAAATTCCCTCCCCTCGCCCCCCCCAGCCTGCCTCTATAGTAGGCACTTTTCCTTTTCTTCTCTCTCTCTCTCTCTCTCTCTCTCTTTTCTCTTTCCCCTTACACATTGTTCTTGCCCTACAGACATTTAGGGATTTTCATGTAAATCCCTTTGTGTACATTCAATGCTCAGTTCTAGTGTGGCATTACTACTTCCCACAATTAGTAGAATACTAAAAAAAAGTCAGTGTGGTTACTGGACCACAGTTTCCGCCCCTCTGGTGTGCTGGTGTTCTTGTAAAGCTTCCCTATGCTCTGTTCCCTTTGTGCCATTCTCAAGGCACAGTAATACCAGGCAGTGTCTGAGAACTCCAGGTTTCCAATGAACAAATTTGTTGTATTTGCTGAACTCTGTGAATAAAACCTTTTTTTGGCAAAACTGGCATCTCCTTTTCCAGAGTAACCCCACTGTCTGTAGAGAATACATTCAAGAGGCTTGTTTGGATACTGTCGAAACCAATAGAGAGTAACAGTGGCAGAGACCTTAGATGAAGTACCATAATTACAGAAAATGTTCGCAGTCCTTCCCTCTGTTACAGACACTTCTGTCTCATGGGTTGAGATCCAGTCTGCTCTTCCAGGCCCTGCAACATAGGAACACATGTCAGCAACATGTCATACATGAGCAGGGCAGGTCAGGGCACAGGACAGAGGTCAGTTACCTGGAAGGACTAGTGCTAAAAGTGAAGTGAAAATAAACTGGACTTTCACCATTTTTTCTGAAGTCTACATTCATGGACTTCTATTATTCAGTGAACATATCAAAGTGGTAACATCTATGTATTCAGTGAGTGGGAGGGGATTTCTACTGTGGTCTCACCGTGACTCACAGGTCGGAAATGGTAGGACTTTTCATTTAACTTCATAAAGAACATTTTTAAAGAAGCAGAAAAGACTTTTAAAGGAACAGAAAAGAGAAGCACTTGCTCTTTGTTTAAAATAATGAAAATCTCACATCTCTGTAGACTTTCTTTCACATGCTCACAAACAGAGGAGGCATGGAGAGTATAATGTTCAGAAGCTAACCGGTAATTTCTGTTGGTTGATGGTCCTTTGATTTTTCTTTTAAACAAATTAATGTTGGTCATATAATTAGTCTTGTTTTTGATGAGAAGTTAATATTTTGAGTTAAATTCCTTTTGGTGCCCAAAACAGGAGAAAGATAAAAAGGATATTTTCATTCCAGCTGTATCATCTGGGAGGGTGAAGTCTCTGGCATCCAGCTCTAAACACTTAAAAATTTTTTTTTATTTATTTATGTGGGTGACAATACCCAGTGATGCTCAGGGGCCACTCCTGGTGCTAGTAGTACCATATGTAGTTCCTGGAATTAAAGGGTGACTTCAGACGCTTTAATCTCTGAACTATCTCACCCACCCCTAACCCTAAACTCTTTCTATCCCTGAGTAACAGTGGACCAGCTCAGGTTCTCCTTAGGACTTAGGAGCCTTTTCTATCTCAGAAGCCCCTTTGAAAATCCCAGCAGACAAAAACGGTTCCCACCCGTGTTTTCTTTTGAAAGTATATCCAGACACATCAAAGTAAAAAAATAAGAAAAGGAAAACAGAAGAAGTCACAGCTAGGCTGGAATAGTAGACAGTTCTTTTATGCCTAGAAAAGGCAATTTTGGCTTGACCAGGTGTGGGTGGGGGACTGTGTTAGCCAGGATCCCTGCATGGCATCGATTCCTGGAAAGGTTTTTGTGCAGAGTCCATAATATGCAATGTAGTCACTGCCACACAAGTGACCTCAGAAGCACTTATGGGACACCTTCAGGTGTATTGAGGTGTCTGGGAATGGGTTTCACTGTCACTTGGGGGTGATTTTCCCAAATCACCCTAAGACTTCTTGGGAATTGGCTCTGTAGCTCCTGAAACTATACAGTGATAGGATTTAAACATGTTCCCTCCAGGCAGCTCTCTCAACGGTGCAAAGAGAAGTGCCTGAGCTCTCCTACCAGATGTTGTGGGCTTGAGAGATACCTTTCCATCAAGGTGCCGGATGCATAAACTCTCAGAGTCATGGGAGCATATTTGAAAAATGCATTTGGGGGACAAGGGAGTTTGCTCAGCAAATGGGGTGGAGGCTGTGTTTGCAGTGTGGGGCCTGGAGTTGGAATCACTTTGCCACATGGTCCCTGACCACTGCTAGGTGTAGGCCCCAAAACCTCTGAGAACTGCCAGGGGGTCTCTAGTAGTTTCCTGTCATCACAGAGCCTGAGCAGTGCCACCGTGTGAGGCCCTTGCATTGTTAGACTTGGTTGGCAGAGTATTATTGGGAGTGTGCCATCAACTCACTAGGCAACTCTTGGGAGCCACACTCACATTTTAAAAATTGTGCTTATACACTGGGGTTGGGTGGGTCCACCGGCTCAGAGGTCACACACCTGATTAGGGGGTGGGGAGACCATTGCTGGAGCTGGAAGGGAGGGAGAGGTCTGCAGGCCCTGGGAGCTATGGTCCCCTTTGTGAATGTTCCTTTAAAACCTTGTCAATATGGGACGTGAGAGATAAAACAATAGGTAAAGTGCTTACTGGCACACAGGTGACTGAGATTTAACCCTCAACACCCTACATGGTCCCCTAAGCACTACCAGAAGTAAGCCCTGGACACAGCCAGGTGTGGCCCAAAGACCAAACCAAAACCAAAAAAGAATCACCACTATAAGCTTGTTAATAAGGTATGCAATTCAGATGGAGGCTTCAAAAGCCCAACACAACCAACGATGGAAATTAGTGTAAGACCCACAGGGGAATAGGGTTATGACATTGTTATGACTCTTTAATCTAATGTATTCTATAAAGACTCTATATCACTTCATAATTTATATTTTTCAGTTGTAAATTACTTTTAAACAATTATTTTTGTTGTTACCTGGGGAAGGTGTCACACTAGGATATACTGGGGTGCTCTACCACTCAGTCGTATCTCCAAGCCTCTATTTTAGAGTTTTTATTTTTTATTAAAACATAATGATGAGACTCACAGACATTGGGCAGAGCTGCTACTGGCTCTCCCTGTGCCCAGCCACTCACGGAGCACCTAGGAGGGATGGCGGGTTCTAGCCCTGGCCCGCCACCCCAGCAGAGTCTTACAACAAGCTTGACGACCCCCCACTCCATGAGGGCCTCCATTTTCCACATCAGGACTTCCCTCTCATCAGAACTCAACCCAGCAGACCAGCCTATCACAGCCCAGCTCACGCAGCCGCAGCCCTCGAGGTTCATCAATGAACGCTGGATTTAGAGATGACTGCAAGAGTATGCTACCCGCTCAGCAGAGCCTGGCAAGCTACCCGTGTCGTATTTGATATGCCAGATACCAGTAACAATTATAGACCTTATTTCCATGACCTGATGGAATGGTTTGAGGCTCTTTATGTTCCTGGAGCAAGCAGGTGCTCTTGGGCTCTACTAGCATGAGACAGGACATTTGGAGATGTTACTGGTGCCCGTTCGAGCAAATCGATGATGAACGGGAAGACAGTGCATGTGCCCCAGCTAGTTCTTGTCATAACCTGGTTTCCCTGAGCATTGCCGGATGCAGCCCTTAGGGTCCCAGTACCCCCCCACCCGGTGGCCCAGGGAGCCTTTGTACTGCAGGGAACAGCTGTTCAGGTTGGCTGAGAAGTACTGGTGGGCCCCTGTTTATGAAGTTATTATTATTGTAATTATTATTATTGGGTCACATAATTATTTGGGGGAATCAGGAGCTATGCCTGACCGTGTGTTCAGGGTTCACTCCTGGCAGAGCTTGGGGACTGACTGTAAGTGTTGCCTGATATTAGCGTTCTTAAAAAGCACATAACAAGTTCAGAGTTTGATCTTAAGACTGATACTGATGCTGCTTTAAAAATTTTGGATAAGGGGCAGAAAGATAGAACGGTGGGTAGGTCATTTTGCCCTGCATATGACCAACCCGGAGTTTGATCCCTGGTACCACACTTGGTCCCTGGAGTCCCAATAGGAGTAATCCTGTCCACAGAGCCAAGAATGAGCCCCGAGCACTTCTGGGTGTGGCCAAAAAATTAATTAGATACTTAAAAAATTATATCGCCAGTTTCATGTTTCTAGCTGTAGTTGCCCTTTTCTGGAATGGGTGGGGGTAGGTAGGGGGATTTTCTCCTTTGGAAAAGTTCAGTGGGATTGGGTCAGAATTCATGCCTATTTACATAGCCGTTAGCACAGGGAAAGAAGGACTTATCCTTTATCCCCCCAGTTATTGAAGCACGGTGAAAAGCACAGTTACAGAGCTGCTCATAGAGAGTTTCAGGCATCCTTTTGAATTGTAGAATGGGAGTGAACTTTGCCCCCTATTCCAGTTTGTCATTGACACATATGGCATACAGCCTATCTGTGGGAAGTCTCATAAGACCCTCTCCTCACACACATCAGAGAAGCATTTGAAATTGTGAACTATTGAGGAGACTGAAAGGCAGCTAAAATGCTAGAAGAGCTTTCCTTTATCCTACAGGAATTACATGATTAAATATCACTACATGAATTTAATAAATGATAAAGTTTTGTCATAATTTATAACAAGCCACTAGGGAGAGACTCATATTGACTGTGCATGTAGCAGAGACAAGATCTTTGGCAGATATCATGAATGGGAATACTGAAGAGCAGATAAAATGTACATTGTCAGTGAAAGGAGGATTTTTATGATAAATAACAAGAATTAGAACTATGATTTTTAGTTTTTAATAGATAAAATTATCATTATTGAAAGCTTAAGGAAGAGGGATAAGATAAAATCTAGCTTACATTCAACTTTCACGGCCATCCCTCATGTTTCAGTGATGGCCACCTCTGGGGTAGTCACTAGTCTTCTAATTATTTTTCCTTTGATCTTCAAAGGAAAAAATAAATGTCCCCTTCGCCTTCCTATTCTCACTTTACAATATTTGTTTTAAGCACACTGGGGGTACCTTCATAGGATTTCTCCCTTCTATTTTGTAGCCTTAAGTAGATGAAGGCTGGTTCTCTCCCTCCCCATTCCACATTTCTGGTTTCTGGTTATTAATGTAGGAAAAGAGAGAACTTTTTCTCCTTACAAAACGTGATTCTGGTGACTGTATCCAGGACCTCACAGAGCTATATCCCTGGCTCATTCTTAGTTAGCTAGAAAAGGAGGGAGAAAAGAAAGTGGACAGAGGTTGTGCAGGCTGGGAAATTGTGGCTGCATTGTTAATTTTTACCCTGCTTGTACCCTTCCTCTTTTACAGGCTTCCTGACTTATTCCACATTACCTCATTTCCTGGATATGATATGGAAACTATAATCAATTATGGTACATTTTCTAAGAAACTCCTGAGCCCAAATTGTCTTTACTATTTTCGTTCTTCTGCAGAAATAGGGTATTAAAGAAGACTGGTTAGAGGAGAGTCTTTAAAATCAATTAGAAGATGAAATAAGATCTTCTGAAACTTTAATATATTGCCAATTTAAGGTAACACTACAGTGACATGAAGAGTTGGTAGTAAAAATAAAAAGTTTGCTTTTAATGCTGTGCCATCTGGTCAATGTGCATCTCTCATTGTAATTTGGTTAAATTGGCTCAATAGCTAAATAATGTAAATAATAACTATACAATGAAATTTCACCTTATTTGTATTTTGGTATTTTAAAATTAACTGTATTTTGCATTTTTGCTGCTGTTGGTTCCTAAATAATGAGCTCCTAGTGGGTAGTTTGAAAATTTATAAAATATTTATTTTAAAGCAGTACTATTAAACCCAGTAGTAAAAAAAAACAATAAATATGGATCCAAAGGTTTGGGTTTACTTTATTCTTATTATTGTGAATGTGTTAGTATTCTCACATGTCAAATTCTTGTTATCCCATTTTTCATTGCTTTTCGGGTATATAATTGTTGCTATATACCTGAAAAGCAATGGAAATGTTCGATACATGTGGGTCAACATCTTCTCCATGAGATACTTAATATGGGTCATGAATGGTTATTTTTAATTTGGTGTCATACCCAATGGTGCTTGAGATTGCTGAAGGCACTCCAGGTGGGTGCTCCAGGAACTATGTGAAGCTGGGGATCAAATCTGGGGTTCTATCATACAAATCATGTGTTGCACTATCTCTTTGGCCCTGGCACAGTTTTCAAACAAACTTATCAATTGTATTTCGTTATTTCTAAGGGGGTTATGCCTTCATCATTCTGAGTTTGCACTTTCTACTCCATTAACTATGAATAAGAATAACTGCTTAGTAGAGTATTTTGAAATTCAGTGGGCAATTATTTGCAAGATATAAGGTATTTTGTATTTGCATTCAGTAAATACAATGTACCTTATATGTACATTGTATGTACCCTGGTTTCCGTTGTAACTTTTTTTTTGGGCCACACCTGTCAGTGCTCAGGGCTTACTCCTGACTCTGTGCTCAGGGATCAATCCTGGCAAGTTCAGGGCATCATTCGGCGTGTTGGAGATCAAACCCGGGTCAGTGGCATGCAAATCAAACATCCTATCTACAGTATTATCACCCTATTCCCTCCATTGCAATTCTTTATAAATATGATATTAGAAAAAACTTTCATTGAAAGATCATGCCATAATGTAGCTAAGTTAACTTTATATTAGCTTTGTATAACATAGTTTAATTAAACACTTCTTTTGGAAGGTTGCTTTACATTCTGTTTCTGACACATTGTTTAAGTGCTTTAGAGCATTCTGCCACCATTTTCATAAAACATGAGAAACAACTTTAGAATATAGGAACAAATAATAATGTTGCAAATAGAGAAGAAACAGTTTTGTTTGAATCAAGTAATAATGCCTCCTGGGTCCCAGTCTTTCTGAGTTTACACTTTCTAATTTGTTAACTAGAATAAGAAGAATGATTCATCAGAGTTGTTTAGAAAATTCAGTGGGGTTGTATTTGCAAAATATAAAGTACATTTTACTTCTTTGCTTATTGGACCAGCAAGAAAAATTGCAAACAAAGCTCAACCCAGAAATATCTGTATTGTAGGTAGAAAGAAAAAATAAAAACAAAGCTAATTTTTCATCTATTCATCCATGCTGTTAGACAGAATTCATGATAGAAGATACTGATGCAATCCTGGTAAAAGTACTTTATTTCTACTGATATCACATAAGCATCCCTCTAACAATATGAGTTATTCTGATTTCCATGGAAATGCAATGAAAAGGGAGTGAATAATTGTGATGTGATTCAGTCCAAATAATAGTTAATATATGCACCGTGAAAACATGCACATAAGACCTTGACCAATACTTGCTACTCCTTACATTTTATTTTTGAGGGCATGTTTTAAATCCATGAAAAATTTAGCAAGATCACTAACTGGCAGAAGCTTCAGCTGTAACCTTTGGGTACAGGTCGCAGAGGGCTGAGGAGCACTGTGTCACTGCACAGAGATAGGTAGCAGAGTCTTCGGGTTTGTGAAACGATGATGCTCAAGGTGCTGACTTGCTCCTTCTTATCCCACATTCCTACTAGTCTTCCTGAATCCACAATCCTACTTGAAGCTAATCTCATCAGGAAAATGGGACCTTTATCTTGCTGTTTATACCATTGCAGGTTTTGGAAGGCACCCACTTTGTAAGTGCAGCTGAGAGTTGCATTTTCTCCTTCATGGACAACCAGAGCTGGGAGACTTTGGGTCACCTTGTCTTCACTGCTCACCCCTGTTTAGAGGAAACCAACAAATAATAGTGAGAGAGAGAGGGAGAGAGAGAGAGAGAGAGAGAGAGAGAGAGAGAGAGAGAGAGAAAGAGAGAGAGAGAGAGAGAGAGAGAGAGATGTCAAACCTCAGAGATCATAACATTCTCTCTGTATCCTCCACATTCCCAGGAAGGTCAGAATGAACTCCACATTCCCCTCTGTTTTCGGAGGATTAAACCTCAGGTTGTCCATCTTGCCCCTACCCTTTTTTTGTAAAGCTACTCACAGCTTAACTGAAGCCAAACAGTAAGTAATGAAGCTGATGACCACTTCTTCATCCTTCAATCGCAATGTTTACTGGGCAAAATATGATCCACTGCTCTAAGCTTTACTTCATTTATTGAAACAACATCCTCTTCTGGGTCTCTCTTCACTGTGGAAGTACAGGATGCTGAGAAGTCTCACACACACACACACACACACACACACACACACACACACACACACACACACACACACACACACACACACACACCCCCTACAATTTAACTCTTCAGAATAGCATCATTCGGCCCTAATTCAAATTCAAATGCCACCCACATAATCACCCACAGCAGTCCTTTAAAACAGCACTGCCATCTTGTGAGCTAGGACAGAATTGCAGAAAGGTTGCATCCACATACTTTTATCAGTATTGACAGTTTTTCCAAATAGTGTCACTGCTGGAGAACAAACCACCCAAAGCTACACACAATTATTTCGTTAGAAAAGGCAGAGTAGAGCAGCATATGGGGAGGAGTTAAAAAACATGTCAGCTTCAGTAGGAATACACATTGTGAGGTGATAGATGAGAGCCCTCTGCAAGCAGTATATCTCAAAGATGAGAGCCCAGCGCAAGCAATCAGAGTCAGAACGAAGGGAAGGTTCAGAAAGAGGCATACAGTCTTTCCAAAAGCTTCTTTGGAGGCTCCTTGTTGATTTTACTATACAGAAAATATATATAACATATAGATTATATAACATATACATATATGTTCACTTGATCACTTGAATCCCATTATTCATCGATTTGCTCGAGCGGGCACCAGTAACATATCCACTGGACCCTATCACGTGCCAATGTAGCCCAATGGCATCTGGTTGATTCAGGAATATGAAAAGCCCCAAACCGTTCCTTCAGGGTCTTGACAAGGAAGTCTGACCATCTTGTAGGTGGGCGGCCACGTGATCTTTTGACATCCCGTGGGATCCAGTTGGTAATGGCTCTAGTCCAGGGGTTGTCTCCAAATCGCATTACATGTCCAGCCCATCTGATTTTCGATGCCTTGGCAAACGAGACAGCGTCCCTGATTCTGGAATAGCGACGGAGGTCGGAACTCCGGATTCCTTTCTCTCACTTGAGTGAGGCGTGATATTCCAAGCATAGCTCTTTTCGATTCCTCTCTGGGAGACCCAAATAGCATTCTCATCCTGCTTTCATAGGGCCCAGGTCTCTGAGGCGTATGTTAATGCAGGGAGAACGGTGGAGTCGAAGAGATGTGCCCGGAGCCGGAGGTTCTTTGTCCTTTTAGCTATTTCTTCGATGCCTTTGAAGGCATTCCATGCCGCTCTCTTCCTCCCGAGCTCAGGTTTTAGGTCGTTCATCATGTTGACTTCTCGACCTAAGGAAATAACGCTGCATTCAGAGATGTTTGTTCCATTGGAGAATGAATGGGGCCTCTGGAACTAGTTCATTTTTCATAAACATAGTTTCCCTTATTCAGCTGTAGACCCTATCTTTCCACATTCTCGGTGAAGTCAGCCAGCATTTGTGCCGCTTGGCTAATGTTTGGTGTTATTAGAACGATGTCATCAGCGAAGCGGAGGTGGTGTAGTTGCCGACCATCTATCTTCACTCCCATTCCTTCCCATTCTAATTGTCGCATGATGTTCTCAAGGGTGGCGCTGAAGAGTTTTGGTGAAATGGTATCACCCTGTCGAACCCCTCTTTTGACATCAATGATCACTTCCTTGTAGAATGGTGAGATCCTGGTGGTGAATCCGTAATACAGCTCACGAAGGATCTCGATGTATTGGGTTTGAACACCCTGTTTGGCTAGGGCTTCGATGACTGCTTCAGTCTCCACAGAATCAAAGGCTTTCTGTAAATCAATGAACGTGAGACAGAGCGGCATCTTGTACTCCCTACAAACCTCAATGAGCTTGGTTACCGTGTGGATATGGTCGATTGTGCTGAATCCTTTCCGGAAGCCAGCTTGCTCTCATGGTTGTCCTTCATCTAGTGTTCTGCCAATCCTGTTCAGGATGACTCGTGTAAACAGCTTGTAGATGACGGACAACAGGCAGATGGGGCGATAGTTGCCGATGTCGTGAATGTCTCCCCTTCTTGAACAGTAGAACTGTCCTGCTGGTTTTCCAATGGGAGGGCACCTTGCATTCGGACAGGTAGCGTGTGAAGAGCCGAGCTAGTGTATTGATGAGTACCGATGGCAGATTCTTCAGGTGTTCGGGTCTGACTTTGTCTGGGCCTGGTGCTGTTCCCTTCTTTACCGATGAAATGGCATGTCAGATTTCAGAAGGGAGAACGTTGGGAATGACATATCCATCCTGTGGAATTTGGTATGTGGGCAGGTGGACATGGCTATCAAAGAGATCTGAGTAGAAGTCATGGATAATCTTCTCCATTGCCTTCCTGAAAGATGTGATAGATCCATCAGGGCATCGGAGGGCAGTCATCTTGGTCTTATAGTTGGCGAAGGACAGGCGGGTGGTGCAAATGCTTTTCCCGGCTTCTGCTGCATCTTCCAGTATTTCTGCTCTTCTCTCTTTGAGGCCTTCTTTTATCGCTTCTCTGCACCGCTTTGCAAGCTTGGACATTAGCATTTGGTCGCCTGAGGCTCGCGCCTTGCCACGTTGGCGAATTAACTCAAGAGTTTCTGAAGACAGGCATCCTTTTGTGTCTTTCTCTCTCTCTCGGTATTCTTCGCACAATCATGGAGGTGCTGAACCAGTCGGTTGTATTCTTCATTGGGGATGTCATCAATGATGGTATCTTCCCATGTTGCCGCAGTGGTTCCAAAGAGTTCCCAGTTGGTGGTCGTTCTGGGAGTTCTCTTCTTAAACTTTGCAGCCTTTTCTCCCCGTTGCGGGAAGTAGAATTTTGCACGAAGGAGACGGTGGTCCGATCCTGTTTGGAATTTGGGGACGACAGCAACATCGGTCAGACAAAACCGTCGATTGAAGATGATGTGGTCAATTCATTGTGGAACTGCCACCAGGAGATTCCCAGTCCAACGTTTGCTTCAGCCTTCTGGAACTGTGAGTTCCCATGAATGGTCTTGGTGGACATGATGAACTCAGATAGTCTCTCACCCTGTTCGTTCCATCCTAGGCCATGGGTCCTGATGTGGAGTTCTTCAGCCGATCGTCTCGGTCCTATCTTGGCATTAAAATCACCGACTATGATCTTGTAGAAGGTGTGATCTTTTTTTATAGAACTCCTCCAGTTCCATGTAGAATTTCTCAATTTCATCTTCCTTGTATGTGGATGTTGGTGCGTAGACAATGAAGATAGAAATTGCTGGCAGTGGGCCACATCTCTTCAAGTGTAATCGTCCTATCCGGTTTGTTAGGCATTCAAATGAATCAATGTTGACGGCCATGTTCGTGTTGACAAGGACACCAACGCCACCGACGCCTCTTTTCGTCGCATGTTCCAAGGAACAATTCTTCACCGGTGTCAAATACAGCGTGATGCGACTGACGCCTCCTCGTCTCAGTCAGACCAATGATGTCGTAC
Organism: Cryptotis parvus; assembly: GCA_021461705.1. Taxonomy (NCBI): domain Eukaryota; kingdom Metazoa; phylum Chordata; class Mammalia; order Eulipotyphla; family Soricidae; genus Cryptotis; species Cryptotis parvus. Next base: position 74,157 of record JAJIBD010026502.1, read on the forward strand.
TTGATCTTTTGCGCTTGCACCATCAGATCCTCGATATATGCTTCCGATGCCAACGTACATGCATTGAAAGTACAGACAGTCATTTTAGTCCTTCTTGTTTTGGCAGCCTAGGATGGCCGTGAAATTTTATCAGGCACTGCTTGTTCGCCTTTCTTACTGCTGCCGTATTAAGGGCTCTTTCAGGGTCAGGAAAATAAACATTTTTGTTACTAGGTTTTGGCATATCGAACACGCATCGGACAGCTTGCCAGGTTCTGCCATGCGGGCGCTATACTCTCATTACCTTGTGGGGCCTCTCTCAGAGGGGTGGGTAGAATGGTAATTTGGAGGTAAATCGCATGGCCGTGCAGTGCGCGCCGCAATGGGGAAAGCTGGTATCTGCTCTGCTGGGTGTATCTGCGTCTGTGGCTCAAGCATTCCCTGGGCTTGAAATACTCTCCCTCTGAAGGGCAGGTCTCTGAAGGGTGGGTCCTTGTAGGCGGGGTTTCTGACAATCCGGGCTGGAGACTGGCTTAATCTCTTGGGTGGAGATCTTACAAGCTTGGAGTGTGGATGGTGAAGATCTCTGCCAGCAATGTGTGGGATAGATGCAGATACAGCCCGGCAGAGCAGATACCAGCTTTCCCCGTTGAACCCCCTGCATTTCCACGGACCACGAGAGCGACTTCCGATCCGAGTCCACCATCCAGACAGAGCCTCAGAAGAACCCAGAGAAACCCCAACACCTTGTGGGGACACTGGTGGTGGGAAATGGGCACTGGTAGAGGCATGGGTGCTGGAACACTGTATGACCGAGAACCCAAGTATGAACATCTTTGTAATTGTATATCTCATGGTGGTATAAAAAAAATATTAAAAAAAAAAACATAAACTATGTATCCTGTATAGAAAAACTTGGAAATAGTCAAAAAGCATGTATTTCTTCATAAAATGACAAGCACCTCTCCACTGCAAGTTACCTTTAGTGTAGTCCACCACAGCTTCCAGCGCTGCTATCCTGATGTCCACAAAGTGGCCATACTCCGCACGATTTAAAAAGAGCCGGATCACTTGGAACGTGCCCATTCTTCTGCAGCACTCGGATAGCTCTAAGACAACTAGGGGAAAAGGAAAGGACTTTTTGACTCATGCTCTGAATGAACTATATTGTGATAAGAAACCGAAAAGTGGGAGCCAGAGCAATAGCATAGCGGGAGGGCATTTGCCTTGCACGTGGATAACCCGGGTTCAATCCCTAGCATCCTTGTGTCCCGAGCACTGCCAGGAGTAATTCCTGAGTGTAAAGGCAGGAGTAACCCTTAACCCCTGAACTTTGCCGGTGTAATCCCCCAAAAAATAGCAAAAAAAAGAAACCAAAAAGTGGATGATCTGAATTTTTTTTTTTTTAGTGAAGGAAGAAAGCATTTATTAAATGCACTTTGCTTAGAAAGACGTGAGGGGAGAAGAAGATGAATACATGTTCAAGGGGAGAAAACCAGTTTGAAAGATCAAACTAAAATTCTCAACTTCTTAAATTCTGAGATATCAAATGATAGCAAGGACTAGAACAATTTAGAATATATTAAGTTCTATTCAAGATATCAAATTTCAAAATTTCTTCATATCATATCAGAAACACACTTAAGAAATGCATTTTTTGATATTTACTGAATGCACTTATGAACTGATTGAATCAATCAAATGTTTTCTTCTTTAGCAAGCTCCCAACAGGCAGAACTTTTCAGTAGTCATAAAAAAAAAAGTTCATAGTATCAAAAGGCATCATAAAAGTCTAGCAACAGGGTTTGTTCAGTAGTTCAAATCAGATAAAAGATTGGAGGGGATCAAAAATAGTACTTATGAAAAATTTCTGGCACACAAAATGCTTATGGTTTAAATAGAATATAAAAACTATTAAGTTTTCGACCGGGAAGATAGCTCAAAGAGCTACAGTACATGTTTTAGGATTTAAAACAAATTTTTTTCTTTGCTGGGGGCCCACACTTGTTGGTGCTCTGGACATACTCCTGGCAGGGCTTGGGAAACCATACGGGTGTTAGGGGTCAAACCTGGCTACACCTACCTACTGTACTGCTGTGACAGCCCCAAGAGCGAGCATGTTCTGCATGCAGCAGGCCCGCACGATCTGGGCTACGCTCCAGGAAAGCAGCCAGTCCCTGAGCACTGGCTAACTCCGTGAACCCCCAAACGAGAGAAACAAAAACAAAAAACTAGATGTTCAATATGTCACCAAATAACCTAACATTTATATAGGTACAGGGAGGAAACATAAAAGCCATTCTACAAAGTGTTGAAGCTTGTCTTTGTATGACAGTTTCCTCTATTTGTCTTATTTCCCAATACACTATAAAAAAAAAAAGTCGCTTCATAATTACTTAAAAAAATGCAGGTGATGGGAAAGTGCAATGGTGGGGAAACTGGTGTTGGAATATTGAATAACTAAATTGACGACTTAACAAAGTTATAAAAAAAGAAGTAATTTTAAAGGAAATGTAAAGAATCATCATACCTGACAGTGATGGTGTGTCTATAACTCGGAAGAAGTTTTTCCATATTTAAAAACCTGGTGATTTCTTCAAGTATAAGACGCACATCCGGATTTAGGTTATCCAAAGTTCGAACTTCATTATTCACACTGACTGCAGGCGTAACAGAATTGGCAAGGGCATCAATCATTTCTGCACGGTAATAGTTATCTGAAAACTAAGCCACAAAATAATTACAGGAAGATTATAAAATTCATACTTCAGATCAAAAAGGAATAAAATTTGAGTAACATAACATGATTAATCTGCACACATAAGCAAATTTTCTGATACTCAGTTCTGATTTTTGTGTAGTGACAGAGAATAGAAATCAAGGTGACAGTCTCTAATTAGTGATATACTTAGTTGACGAAATGTTTACTTCATGTAAGGAATCATTTTATAATAACCTAGAAATCAGGCAGATTCTAGTGAAAGGAAAATCACAGTCCTCACATCATTTTGACAGGACAGAGCTTACTAGCTATTGAGCATCGCCCTCTCATTTATAAACATGTATATGTAATGATCAACACTATTGGGTGGGGGGTGGGGCAAGAGCAGAAAGAAAGAGAGAGACAGAGACAGAGAGAAAAGAGAGAGAGAGAAAGAGAGAGAGAGAGAGAGAGAGAGAAAGAGAGAGAGAGACAACACTGCAATACTGCCTGGAGGTAAGGGAGACAGCTCAAAGGCTAGGGTCCATGCAAAGCATGTAAGAGGCCTGGGTTCACCCCCAGCAGCACATGGTCCCCAAAGACAACAGGGGTAGTCCCTGATTACGACTGGATGTGGACTCCAAAACACCGGAAATAAAAAAAGAGAAATCAGGAGGGGGGAGAATCTGAAGACAATAAAAATATACAAAGCAATAAAAAAGGAAGATGGAGATGTTACTGGAGCCTGCTCGAGCAAATCGATGAATGTCAAGTGATCAAGTGAATAAAAGATGTTAAGTGATCAAGTGAATAAAAGAAAGTGGAGTTGGGGGCTGGAGAGATAATACAGTGATTAGGGCACTTGCATAATACATAGCAGGTTCAATCCCTGGTACCACATCTGATCCCCTAAACCTAGCCAGGACTGATTCTGGCTATGACTGAGTAACATAACATGATTAATCTGCACACATAAGCTGTGGTATGGCCCAAAAACCAAAAAGACCAAAAAAAAGACAGAAAAAGAAAACCATTAAGGGGTGAAGTTCAAAATCATTATTACCAGAGAAAGGATAAAGGGTATGCTTCCAAAAGAAGCACTTGTTTATTGTTTGCTTTCTGTGTTTTGGGGACACACCCAATAGTACTCAGGTCTATTCCTAGCTATTATTCCTAGCTCTGTGTTCAGGGCTCACTCCAGGCAATGTTCATATGGGATGCTAAGGATCGAACCAGAGCTGGCCACATGCAGGGCAAGTTTTCTACCTGCTGAACTATCATTCCAGCCCCAGAACAACATGTTCTTGAAATAAATATGCAGAATCAAATTAAAATAGAAATTTCTTAAAAAATCAAAAAGTAGGGGCCGGAGCGATAGCACAGCGGGTAAGGCATTTACCTTGCAAGCGGCCGACTTGGGTTCGATTCCCTGGCATCCCATATGGTCCCCCTAGCGCCGCCGGGAGTAAATCCTGAGTGTAGAGCCAGGAGTAACCCCTGAGCATTGCCGAGTGTGACCCAAAAAGAAAAAAAAAAAAAATCAAAGGTAATATTAAGCAAAAAAAAGAATACTGAAAAGTGACAAAACATAAGAATATTGGAAAGTTGGTACAGAAAACCTAAGAATAAGATGAACTGGGGCTGGAGTGTTTAGGTTCTTGCCTTGCATGACAATTAAGGTTCAATCCCTGCATCCCATATAGCCCCCAAGCACCTCAGGAGTAACTCCTGAGGACAGAGCCAGGAGTAACCCCTGAGCACTTCCATGTGTGGCCCAAAAAACAAAACAAACAAAAAACAAAAATAAAGAGGAATTCAGCCAAACGAAACAAGAGGAAATGGAGGAAACCAAATATATATACACACATCTAAGTTTCCAGCACTGATAACAAAATATACAGAATTAGTTTTTCAATTACATCAACTCTTTTAATTATATGATTCAATTCTGAGGCACAAAAAGTATCTAAGAATAAAACTTAGTTTCAGAGCATTATGCAGTAACAATGAAAAAATTATTCAAGTTTTAAAATGTTCTAAGAGCACTTCAGTCCTAAGAAATACCAAGTGTTCAATAAATGAGCATTACCAACGGCATTATAATTGAAAAATTGAAAAAAGCAGCTTAAATTTTCTCAAAAAGCAATTAAACAGTCATTGTCACATTCTTCCAAAATTTCTTTTTAAGGAAAAGAAAGAGATTGCAAAACCAAGTAGCGATTACCTAATAAGTAGATTGTCATTCTTCCAGTGTTTTGTTAAGCTCCTCTTGTTCTAACACACTACTTATATAAAGGCTTAAGGATTTAGTTCACTGATTAAATTCCAAGATAAAAATGGCCAAACTTTCCATTAAAAACCTAAATTCTAAATCAATTCTTCATTTCTTCTCCATTAAAATGATTTTCAAACCCATTCTCTCCATTTCTAATGCTTAATATATTTCCCCCTCAGAAAACTTTTATAATATCTACACCCTTCTGTACTGTGTTTATACAATCACAGAAATTAGTCATATGGGAAATCAGGATATTTTTATCCTGTGGAGGTGAAAACATAAAAGACCTTTTGGAGAAAATATATCAAAAGTTATAAAAATTATCCTGAAAATAACTACCTTCTTGAGCCCTGCCAAATGCGGTTTGCACTGCGGTGTCTCACACCCTCCCAGACCCGACCTGCCCTGTCTGTCATGCCTCCTCCTCGTCATTTCGCCCCAGGAGCTCACTAAATCACCGTTAGCCCAGAAATCTCCGGCATCTCCATTCATATTGTGGGTCAGGCCTACCTCCCAAGCACTTTCTCAACTGCCATAAGTATCTCTTATTATAATAGTCAGCCCACCTTAATAAAATACTGTTCCTTGCTAATACCAACCTAGAACTGAGCATTGAATACAGGCAAAAGATACACATGATTGGGCGGAGCAATAGTCCAACGGGTAGGGCGTTTGCCTTGCACGCGGCAGGCCTATGCCAGCCTGGGTTCAATCCCCGGCATCCCATATGGTACCCTGAGCATTGCCAGGACTAATTCCTGAGTGCAGAGCCAGGAGAAACCCCTGAGCAATGCCGGGTGTGACCCCCCCCAAAAAAAAAAAGCAAAAAAAAAAAAGATACACATGATAACCACTAAATGTATGCATTACAATCCACTATGTGTAAGAGAAGGAAGAGAGAAAGAGAAAGAGAGATAAAGAACCTGCCATAGAGGCAGGATGGGGGAGGGAGGAGGGAATCGGGGACACTGGTGGTAGGAAATGGACACTGGTGGAGGATGGTGCTGAAACACTGTATGACCGAAACCCAAACATGAACATCTTTGTAATTGTATATCTCACAGTGGTATAATAAAATATTAAAAAATAAATAAATAAAAATAAAATAAAATAAAATAAAATAAAATAAAATAAAATAAAATACTGTTCCTTTGGTGTCTCTTCACTAAATACCCCAAAAGGTCAAAATCATCAAAATCTCGCGATCCCTGAGTACAAAGCCAGGAGCAAGCCCTAAGCACAGCTAGGCGGGGCCTCAAACCAAAACACGAACAGAAGGAGAGCAATGACAACTCCTTTGACTCTGAAGCCAGAACTAAGGTGACCAAGGGGACGGGAAGCGCAAGAGACAGACTACTCGGGACACGGGACAGTCTTGGGCACTGACAAAACTTCTGTACGCCACAAACATGAACGCATAAATACTACTGTGACCAAGTGACCTCAATGACACTAAACCATTTTTAAATAAAAAGAGAAAAAATAATTTCAGAAACCAAATGACCCAACTCAAACATGAAAAAGAAAGTGTTTTCTTCTGAATGCATCTGAGGGCTTCCCTACAAGCAGGCCAATTCCTGGGATACAGAAATTATCAACATGTTTAAAATAAAATGTCTGGATACATTTGTCATCCCTTCTATTCACGATGCTATACTGCCATAGTATGAATCTGCAGACTATTAGCGATGAACGTATTCCAAAACAATTTTTTGAAGCAAGACATTCAATTATTTATTTGCTAAATAAATGAACACACATAACGAAAAAGGAACAAGGAACAAAAAGTCAAACCAATAAAGTTATCTTGAGAAAAAATCTTTACTGGGTATTATTTAAAATAAATAAATAAAATTGGCTGTCAGAGTCCACAAGAATTAGTTTCAGTTGCTCCACCAAATCCGATGCACTACTATCACAGTGTTCCAAGAGGTTTAAGGAGCATTTAAAAACAACCTTGGTTTCCACCCACTGCTTATTATAACAAATGTTTGTATGTTTCTATCTGTAGCCATATCAATAATACCATAAACTTAATAATGGTTTCATAGATGAAACATTTTCTTGGAAAGATCACTGGGTACTAAGAAAGGTACCTTACTGTTGGAGGACATGTTTAGCTAATCTGGGAGTTTTGTTGTTTTGCTCACTCCCAGCTTAATCTTATTTAAGCCAAGGTTCATTCTAATGAGATCTCTCTTCTATTGTAAACACTGCTAGAGGGTGTGGCAGTTACAGAAGTCACCTTGATTGAATAACTTCTGACTTATACATCTACTAAGACTTCTATGTTTTCTAGATTGGGCACAGCTCCTCTTTATACCCACTGCACCCAGCGTGGGACAGTTAGAATTTACCAGGAGACTACCACCCTGGCTACGCTGAGACTATAGGAAGACTATAGGAAGGATCGTACTAGTTTGCTCTAAGCAGGCGAGTGTGACCCTTTCAGTACACGAGAACAAGATACTCAGAATCACCCTGGTGCAGATAATAATAAGAAGGACCTTGTGGGTACCATCTAGATTACATGAAGCTCATGAAGTTAAGATGTATTACTTTATATCAGCCCCCTCTCTCTCCAGTGTTTTACATAAGAAATAATCTCAGGATTAGTCCTTGGTGTAACCTTTGTTTATACCTGCAATAGGGTGTGGCACTACACTCTGTTTAGGGTTCTTTGTTGGCATGACAACCTCCCGATTGGATTACTTTTGGTGTATATAAGGGGCTGACTTGAGGCCCCTTCACCTTTTGCCTTTTGGTTCCTCAGCCTTCAGCTTTTTGGCTCCTGCGGCTTTTGGCTTTTGGCTTTGGCCTTTTGCTCCTTCTGGGTAGGACTCAGCTCAGGTGACATCCTCTCTCTTTGGTGGGAGACTTAGGCTCTTTTGTATGGTCTAAGTTCGGACCAGAGCTAGAGTTTGTTCATTATATTGGATTGCTGTGGAAGAGCTTTTGTACTATTAAAAGCCATTTTTGGAACTGCACCGGACTCGTGAGTTTTCATCTTTCTCCGGCATCCTCGGAGGTAGAAGACAACCTCTGCCCTGACACTGTCGGGGACCCCGGCGACGTTCCCGACACCTTACCTTATTTTTTCTGTTGTCATTGTACTTGATTAAGTCTAAAATGAACGTTAAAACTTCTTTGGGACAGAGGTTGTGAACATCTCTCAATAAGGCCATTGCGACGGGCATAGTCTACAAACAAACCAAGCAGAAAAACAGTCATTATTACACGTCACTAAAGTATGTATGTAGAAAAAAGAGTTACTCTGGGGTTGACACTGGACGGAGCTCCACCCACCATCCCCTACCATCAAGAACATGCTTCAGACGTAAGAGAAGAACTAGGCAGAAAGCCAGAGGTGGGAGCGCACAGATGGAGGCGGACTGTGGAGTCCACGTGCTTTGTTTTGATCTGTGAAGCAGATGTAAGACAAATAATCCTATGGAAAAGAACTTCCGCCAGTAAAATAAAGCAACTTAACCTCAAGGAAGAACCACAGCAGAATAGATAATGGTCCCACAAAACAAAAATTGACCTCAATTAACTATCTGCTTTTAACTCAAAGTAACTAAATCTGAGACAAGAAGGACGATAAGCAACAGCAGCAACAGTAATCAGCAGTAATAGCAGAAGAACAAAAGGAAGGCTCTTCTCCAGAGAAATACCTCGCCTTATACCTACTGTGGACAAATCTGTCTGATAGCTACTGTGATGTTTAGATTCGAGATTCTGGCATCATTCTCTTCTCTCTAGTTTAGCCTGGTCATTCTAATCTTTGCCTTCAATGTTATTAAATTGAGCAAATGATTTCCAAGTTGTCGAAACAGTGAACACCTATTATATTCCTTCCTAAAGCGACTCCTTCACACCACCCTTAAGCTGTCATTTATAAAATATTATAGGGGCTGGAGTCATAGCACAGTGGGGAGGGCACTTGCCCTGCACGTGGCTAACCCAGGTTCGACCCCCCAGTATCCCATATGGTCCCCCGAGCACTGCCAGGAGTAATTCCTGAGTTCAGAGCCAGGAATAACCCCTGAACACTGCTGGGTGTGACCCAAAAAGAAAAAAAAAAACTTATGATGAGAGCCTTCTACTGAGAGTACCAATTACACGGCAGAGCCTGGCAAGCTATCCGTGTTTTATTTAATATGCCAGTAAACAATTATGGACCTCATGATCTGAAGGAATGGTTAGAGGCTCTTCCTGTTCCTGGAGCAAGCAGATGCCCCTAAGATACACTTGCTTGCGACAGGACGTATGGAGATGTTACTGGTGCCCGCCGAGCAAACTGATGAACAACGGAAGACAAATGAAGTGACAAGTGATGATAAAGTTATGCTCTATTACACTCTGTTATAGTTCACATACTTGAACTTATTTTATTCTAAATAATAAGAATTTTTCAGCCGAGAAAAGAGAGGTCTAAGAAATAAACCCATGTGCAAACGACTAGAGAATAGCAGAGCAAGCTGGAAATACTCCGGACGTGCTGTTCACATTTTAGAAACATGGGCATGCTGCTCAGGTGGAGAGCACACAGTTCCCATGTACAACAGCTAATTCATTCTTGGTACACATGTGCGCATGCCTGTGCGACTCAAGGGCCGCTGCATCTGCTCTGATGCCTCCCAACACTCGTAAGGGTAGTCAATGTGGTATCGACCATGCTGTACTAGTGGTATAAATATTCCCCGTACCATGGACTGCAGATCTTACCAGCATATAGCCTGACGAGGACACCGTAATTAACCTGAAATCTTCTTCAACAAAGCCTCTCAAAGCGTAAAAATAACAAAGTAGACTTAGGCGAAATATAACTGTTTGTTGGCTTTGTAAGACATGCCATCTCAAAACCCCCTCCACACTACGTTCCAACAGACGCAATCAAAGGCCAGGAGAACACTGACCCTCTTCCATAACATGAGAAGTCGAACAGGGATATCCCGTTCCCCCCCGCTCTCTTGTGGATTCCTTGGCGCATTCCCTTGAGCTTACACTGCGCCATCTTGCCTACACTGGCTGGGCTAGCCTGAATCCTAAGCCCGCTTTTCCTTTTCTGATTTTATGCCTGAACCTGTGATAAGTAAGCCTTTTAAAATTGCATCGGACTGAGTTTCATCCGCCCCGCCGGTAGGAGGGCCCTCCACCGGGACCCCGCAGAGCGCCCCAACACATGCCCACAACACAAAGAACAGAAAAACGAAAATGCCAAATGATCCATTTCTATTTACTTTAATGATGATCACCACATACTTGCAAGCAGCTGATAAAGCCAATGAATATTCCACTAAAGTTTTGTGGAATTTTTTGAAAAAAAAATTCAAATGCTAAAATTTTTTATCAGCAAGAGCCTCAAACCATTCCTTCAGATCATGTTAAAATTTTTTAACAGGAAGAGCCTCAAACCATTCCTTCATATCATGCCAGAGAGACGGTAGTGGTTAGGGCATTTGTCTTGCACATAGTCAACTGGGTTTGATCCCTGGCACTACATATGGTTCCCGAGGCCCACCAGGAGTAGGCCCTGAGCATAGTGGAGAGTAACCCCCACCAAACATAAAATAACAAGAGTTCAGGACACAAAATGAAAAAAAAGGTTCAATGTTTCATAATAAAGTAAACATCCATATTAGAATGGTCCCCAAATAAACTGAGAAATACAGATAATGGCAAAATAATGAGATGAAAATCCAAGCATAAACTGTACCTTCTGTAGAAAATAACTTTGAAAGCTCATGAAGTTGTTTGTTTTCACAATGTTTGGACAAGTTTTACAACAGAACATCCTAGTGAAGAGTGACTTCATAGCTGGTGGTCCAGTCCACGTGCTCACCATTGAATTTGCAATCTGCATATTAGAAAACAAAGTCCTTCTCATTGCCACTACGTATTTCTAAATACATAAAATAGCTTCCCAAAAGTTACCAATACTAACGATTTTACTTGAATATCAGTTTTTAGAAATGTAATATATTAAAATAGTGTTTTATTATTATTTCCAGGAAAACACACAAACGGTACTCTCCAACTTTTCGGGTGTGCCTGTAATTACATCTAAACTGAAGCATTAGTTTTTTTTTTTTTAAAGAAAATACACCTGTAAAATGTTGCGTTGCACGTGACTGACCTGGGTTTGATGCCCCGCATTCAATATGGTCCTGATCACCACCAGGAGTGATTACTGAGTGTAGAGCCAGAAGTAACACCTGAGCATGCCTGGGTGTGGCCCCCAAACAACAACAAAATGCTTTACTAAAAAAAAAAATAAATTGCTATCGATATTTTAGAATATAATAATGTATGAAATATTAAAATTATAATTAACTTTAGGTAAGTCTACAGTTTTATGGATCTGCTAATTTAGTATTAAAAAACAAAATGTTGAGGCCAGAGTGATAGTCCTGTGAGTAGGGTGTTTGCCTTGTACCTGGCCAACCCAGGTTCGATTTCCTGATATCCCATATGGTCCCCTGAGCCATTACTCTGCCAGTAGTAATTCCTGAGTACAGAATCAGGAATAAACCCTGAGATTTGGGTCACCTTTGGGTGACCCAAAAAAAAAAAAAAAAAAAAAAAAACCTTTATAGAATGAAATTATATCCTTGAGATGATTAGAAAGGAAAAGTATGCTTTTCTTGTAGATCTCAGTAAAACACAGGAATTTAACTATTATTAAAGATAATACAAATCTAAACCATTTAACCAACTGTAATGTTGGATAAATAGGTTTAGCAGAAACAAGACAAGAGAGTCAGTTTACAGAATAAATCACTTATCAAAGTATTTTTTGAAGCACGTGAAAACCATAATTTAGGGCCAAATTTTTTGTTTGGCTTTTCTAGTGTTCATCTATTCTACCCTCAGGTTTTTTTTTATTTTGCATCTAAAGAAAAGTATTTTTCCTAACAAATTAACTTTTCTAGCCTGTCAAGTTATAGATTCTAAAATTTCTAATTATGTATCATTAATACACATTACTAAACCCAAACCAACACAGTCACCATAGGTGAAAAACAAAGAAAAACCGATATCATGTACTAATGTGAAACACCACTCAAATCAAAGTGATTTGTTACCAATATACTCTTAATACTAAAACTGGGATTGGCAACCTGATAATAAGTTGAGGAATTTTACTTGTTTTAAAAAATCTGACTTCATCGCGCACCCGCTATGCGCCACGAAGTCCATCAAACTAATGGAAACAGTTATGTCCTTTAATGTACTGCATTCTACGATGTATAGGAAGGGTAGGCAGGAGGGAGAGATAGAGAGGAGAGAAAAGATATGCAGAACCCGCCAAGTAGTTGGGGTGCAGGAGGGAGGTGGGGACATTGGTGATGGGAGATGGGTTTGGGTGGAGGGATGGGTGTTGGAACACTGTAGAATCAAAACTTCGAGCATGAGCATGTTGCAATTGTATGTCTAAAAGTGCTCTAATAAAATTAAAAAGATAAATTAAAAAAAATCTGACTTCAGGTTTGAAAACTACAAAATTTTAGGGCATATCTGTTTCCAGCAAAAAACATGTATTTTTCTTATCAGTCTTGTTACAGGCACTTGTAAGGAGGAGCAGAGGACTTTACACGCATATGGGAGGGAAATAACTTGCCATGAATGTAGCTTTGGTAATCATGACCCTGGTTCCAATCCATGGCAGCAGCCTGGCACCCCCTCCACCCCACCCCCCCCACCCCACCTAGAACTGTAAGGGGTCACTCCTGAGTCCTGAGCACAGCAGGAGTGGCCCCAAAAGGCTTTGAAAGGATGAAGTACCAAGTCAAATTAAAGATGGATTCATTCTAATTACTTATCAGAGTTTCACCCATTTTTCTAATCAACATTATCCTTGGATTCTGGGTCACACCCAGTAGTGTTCGGGAGCTATTCCCAACTCAGTGCTTGGGGACAGGACGCACTGGGGCTCCCTGCACTCCAGCCTTCTGCCACCGCGAGGCCTAAGAGCTGATGTGTTGAGTCAGCTGTGGCCACTTTGCTTTCCTTCTACCCTCCAGGCTCTCACCTTTGCAAGGCAGAAGCAGGCTGCCATGCGCGGTAGAAACACTGCTCTTGTTCCAGTATGTCAGTGAGGGCGAGTCGGGACGCGGGGTAGGGAACTTCTCCAAGGCCAAAATGGATTCCTGCTGTGCAACCACGTCCCTCTCGTGGCCGAGCTGATACTGCCACATAAAGTCGGCCTGCTCAAACTCCACCTTCCTCAGGACAGACATGTCTGGGTCGATCCTTATCCACAGCAAAGGAGAATCAGCACTGGAAAAGCATGCAATTTTGTTATTTATTTTACCTCTTTTTACTTAGAAAATAAAATAGAAAGCAATTATCCACAAGATTTTCTCCAGCATGTAGTATTTACACCGCCTAGGGTTTGACTGTATCCATTATCTTTAAAATCACACTGACACTGATGACCTTTTTTTTTTTTTTTTTTTTTTTTTTGGGTCATACCTGGCAATGCTCAGGGGTTACTCTTGGCTCTGCACTCAGGAATTACTCCTGGTGGTGCTCAGGGGACCATATGGGATGCCAGGGATTGAACCTGGGTCAGTCAAGTGCAAGGCAAACACCCTACCTGCTGTGCTATTTCTCGGACCCATTTTCTGTTTCACTGTATCACTGTCTTCCCGTTCATCATCTATTTGCTCGAGCGGGTCCCAGTAACATCTCCATATGTCCTGTCTCATGCCAGTAGAGCCCAAGGGCAGCTGCTTGCTCCAGGAACATAAAGAGCCTCAAAGCATTCCATCAGGTCATGAGAATGAGGACTATAATTGTTACTAGTATTTGGCATATCAAATATGACACAGGTAGCTTGCCAGGCTCTGCCGTGCAGGTGGCATACTCTTGTAGTCACCTCTGATCTTGAGTACTTATTGATGAACCGCGGCCGCAAGCGGCCCCCTGAGCCGGGCTGTGATGGGCTCTTCTGCTGGGTGAAGTTCTGAGAGGGGAGCCCGGATGTGGAAAATGGCGACCCTCATGGAGTGGGTCGTCTGGCTTCTTGCGAGGCTCTGCTGGGGTGGTAGGCCAGGGCTAGAAACCGCCAAACCCTCCGGGGCACCTCGTGATCGGCTGGGCACAGGGAGAGCAGGTAGCAGTTCTGCCCATGTCTGTGAGTCTCTGGATCAGCATACCTGGACCGGACTTAAAAAATACTGCTGTAGGGTGGGTCGGTGATGAGCCTGGCTCTCATTTCCCAAATAACAGTCTTCTTTATAAATGTGCAGAGATGTCTGGGCTATGATTCTATGATGGTAAATAGTATTTGCCACTATTAAAAAATAACTGAGTACTTTGTGAGAACATGGCTTACTTTAAAGCTTATGACACTCCAGACCTCACGAACGCAAATGCCAAGCAGGGCAGAGCAGGGATTTAATAGGAACTCTTGATATATTTTTTTTGTGTGAAATACTTATCATACTATAGTCTTTAGAAAACTTAAGATTTAGAAATCATTTCTAAAGCAAAATATATTTCTGTTTTATTCTCTTTACCTTAACTTTAAAGTGGGAGTTAATTTCAGTGTGTGGAATTATTCTACCCAAGCAAAAGACCCCCTAGATTAACACCTGAACTTGCTTTAAAATTATGTTTACTGTATTTTTTTTTTTTGGGGTAAATGGCATCAAATTAGCTGAGTCTGGCGTGGGTGGCCATCTCTCTTCCAGGGCAACTGGCATGGAGGCAGAGGAAAGGGCAGGGCCCAAAACTCCACTCGAGTCCGGCCAGCATGGCCTCTCCCCGCTCATGAGAGCAAACCCTTGGAGCAATGTTGGAATTGCTAATTTGCAACCCTGGAAGAGATCCAGACCCATCCACTTCAGACCCACAGCTGTGCTGCTCGGCCGGGCCCCATGTGGAAGCAACCCATGGAGCTGACCTCCCGGTAAGGGGCTCGGCCATCCCCTGGCCGAGTCCAACATTGCTCCAAGGGTTTGCTCTCATGAGCGGGGAGAGACCATGCTGGCCGGACTCGGAGTGGAGTTTTGGGCCCTGCCCTTTCCTCTGCCTCCATGCCAGTTGCCCCGGAAGAGAGAGACCCACCCACAGGTCCCTTGCGCGGCCGCTTTGCTTCTGCGCGATATTTTTATAGGATACTGAATTTTGCATAAGGTTCTTCCCAATTTCTTTCACATTTATACATAGTAAACAGTTATAGACATGTTTTAACTGATACCAGTGAGCCTGGCAAGAAGTCAGAGCAAACACATCATGCAGTTAGTCATTCTCAACATCCAGACTCCATAGTTCCTCAGAGCTCCATCCAAGAGAAAACCTGATCTTCCCCCTTTAAGTTTCATCAGTAAATGCTCGGATTGAGAGCCTTCTACTGAGACTATACCACCTACACGGTAAAGCCTGGCAAGCTACCGTGTTTTATTTACTTTTTATTCCAAAGACTAGTAACTATTATGGACCTCAGTTCCATAACCTGAAGAATGGTTTCGGGCTCCTCCTGTCCCTGTAGCAAGTAGATGCCCTTGGGTTGCACTTGCTTGTGACAGGACTAATGGAGATGTTGCTAGTGCCCACTCGAGCAAATCGATGAACAATGGGAAGACAGTGACAGTGATAGTGAAATGGCATCAAATAATCAAAGGCCTTTTAAAATTATAGTCTAGAAAAAATATATACATTCTATCAGAATGTATATATTTTTTCTGATATATATTTTTTCAGAATTTATATATTGATATATTTTTTCAGTATATATATTTTATATATATTCTGAAATATATATATATTTATAAATATATATATATTTCAGAATATATATATTGATATATATATATTTTCAGAATATATATATATCAGAACCATATCTGATTTCCTCATTCATTTGTAATATGACCCCTACTAATAGCTGTCCTCAAGCCATACTGCTATTGGTAATATTAGCTTCTTCACAGAATATCTGATGGTGTGAATTATGGATCTCAGTTTCTAACACTGGTTATAGAAAATGTTACCATACAGCACATTCATAGTACTGTTATTGTTTATAATTCTAGGTACCCTTGAATTGACTGTCTTCTTTAAGAATTAGTCACAGTCAAAGATAGTGGTAAATGACCATTGTATAAGAATAGTAATAGGTAGGGCCGGAGCAATAGCCCAGCGGGTAGGGTGTTTGCCTTGCATGCGGCCGGCCTGTGCCAGCCCGGGTTCGATCCCTGGCATCCCATATGGTCCCCAAGCACTGCCAGGAGTAATTCCTGAGTGCAGAGCCAGGAGAAACCCTGAGCATTGCCGGGTGTGACCCAATAAAAAGCAAAAAAAAAAAAAAGAATTGTAATAGGTAAAGGAACAACCTCTCAGTATCTGTACTGCAAACCACAGTGCCCAATGGGAGAGAGAGGGAGGGAGAAAGAAGGAAAGTGCCTGCCACAGTCATGATGGAGTCTGGGGGGATAGCAGGAGGGTAAAGGGGCACATTAGTGGTAGGAAATGTGCACTGCTGGAGGGATGGGTGGTGCAGCATTGTGTGGCTGAAACCCAATCATGTCGTCTTCTAACTGTATGGCACGGTGACTCAATTAAAAAAAAATTTAGTCATAGGGGGCCAGAGAAATAGTACAGGGAAAGGGCGCTTGCCTGGCACTTGACTGACCTGGGCTCAATACCTGGTACCCCATATGGTTCCCTGAGACCACCAGTGTATTTAAACTTTTTCACAATGTCTAATCTACCTCTAACTTAATATTTTATTTTGGGGTTGGGGGCTCAACCAGCAGTGTTCAGGGCTGATTCCTGGTGGAGTTTTAGAGGACCATGTGAGGCAACAGGGATAGAACAGAACATGTACTGGCAGCGTGCAAGGCAAGTGCCTTCCCCACTGTTCTATCTCTCTGGCTCACATCAATCTCACTGAAGAGATCCCCAGGACATGGTGAAGAGCTTTAGAAAGATATCCCATCTCAAATTATTAATTTGGGAAAAACCTATTCAGATGCTTTATTTTTAATGTGTTTGTTTCAATTTTTTGCCACTATAGCATATAAATTTCATCTTAATTTTTTGGGGTATTAATATCAAGCCAGATAGGTAGTTTGAAATAATTTCCTTCTGTCATATAGGTAACTTTTTTCTTCCTTTTTGTTTCTTTTGCTCTCTCACTTACTAATTTTTGCATATGTAGACTGTGTTTTAGGTATCCAAATAACCGTTAGAATTTCAGTTGTTCTATCTTGATTAGAAGAGGAAGTATCATAGGGTCTCTGTTAATAGTCTTATTCTTGGGTCAGATTGCTTATTTTATTTAAATTTCTTTCTGTTTCTGGGCTACACACAGCAGTGCCAGGGGCTGACTCCCAGCTGAGTGCGCAGGGATGACTCCGACTGGGCACGGCACATTATTTTCCATGTAATTCTGACTCTGGTGTACAGTACTGCTACTGACAGGGTTTTCTGCATGACCTTTCAGCCTCTTCTCTTTCTCCCGTTTGGACACTTCCCTCCTCCACTTCCCCACCCACCCCCAAAGTGGCACACGCTTCCCACTGGAGACCAGTTCTCCTGGTCACTTGTTGCCTTTGGGCATTTTAAGATATAGTGTTCCACTATATCTCACACATGAGAAAGATCACTGTAGTTCTCTCTTCCTCTGACTAACTTCACATAGCATGATACTCTCCATGTCTATCCATGTAGCACCAAACTGCACGATTTTATCTTTGTTTTTACAGCCGAGTCGTTTTCCGCTGTGTGTATGTCCCATAGTTTCTTTATCCCGTCATCTGTTCTTGGACACTTGGGTTATTTCCAGATTTTGGCTACTGTGGACAGTGCGCAAGGAACATTGGTAGTGCAAATGTCTTTTCCTTATTGTGTTTCTGTTGTCTCCGTTCCAAGAAGTGGAAGTGCTGGGTCAGAGGGAAGTACAATTCCTAGTTTTCTGAGGAATATATATATTGCTTTCCAGAAAGGCTGGAGGGTCAACCAGGAATGAATGAGGGGCCCCTTTTCACTGCATCCATGTCAACGGTGGCTGTTCTTGTTCTTTTGGTGTGTGCCAGTCTCTGTGGTGTGAGACGATATTTCACTGTTGTTTTGATTTACATTTCCCTGATGATTCAGTTGCACTTCCTCTGAATTTCAACTGGCTTCCTTTTGCTATTCTCTTTTGACAGTAATTTCACTTAATATCTATCTGCAACTTAAGGTTTTGTTTCCCTAATGTGCTGAAAGTACTGGGGCAGGAGAGGCAGTAGGCCATGTAGGGTGCGTGTCTTCCATGCAGCTCACCTGGGTTCAGTCCCAGGATCCCATCAGTCACCCCCAAACACCACCAGGAGTAATTACTGAGCACAGAGCAAGGAGCAACTGCTGCACATCACAGGGTATGGCTCAAAAACAAAAAGCTTTAGAAGCATTAATTCTAGGGCAGTTACCTACTCTCAGAGAGTCATACCAAGATATACGAGACTATAAAAAATATACCTTTGAAATTAACATAACTTACTCCATTGCAGAAAGATCCATGTCAACTTCCTCTCCATTCATAAGTGGAATTTTTTTCTTTTTATTCCTATAGTTAAAGAAAAAAGTAAACTGTTATATTTCCAATTTTCAAAGGTGATTTCTGTGTGCAGAGTCAGCACTAAGCCCTGGGGGGTGGCTCCAAACCACCCTCACCCCAAACTTATCTATGCAAAAGGCAAAGGGAATGAGGCAAACAATCATGAAGCATTTGCCTGATCACAACTTAATGAAAGCAGAGTCACACAGTCATTCCTAGGAATACAGACGCTGAGAGCTGCAGTTTTATGAAGAAATGATAAGATATATCAATTTTAAAAATCTTTTAGAGGGGTAGGAGCAATAGTACAGCGGGTAGGGCGTTTGCATTGCACACGGCAACCCAGGTTGTACTCAGCATCCCATATGGTCCTCCAAACACAGCCAGGAGTAATTCCTGAGTGGAGAGCCAGGCGTAACCCCTAAGCATCACAGGTGTGGCCCTAACGGCCAAAAACAGAGGGAAAAAAAGATAAAAATTCCCCACATCAGGCATTCAAATGGGTTTTATTTTAGCATTCTAATCTGTTAGGGTTTATAGTTTAGTTATAAAAGGGAATTTTTGGTAGTTAATACTTACCTTCTGCTTTTGGAATGACATGGTATATCATGTTTAAGGCTGTTCTCTTCAATTTGCAGTGTATGATTGAAGGATCCATCTAACTCCTGCACAGTCACTTTAAGCGGTCCCTTTAAAAAGAAGCATACCGTTCAAAAAGAGACCAACATTCATTCCAACACAGATGTATAAATATCAAGATAAGAATGCTACTATGCAAATGTGTTTCTGGAAACACAAGAAAGCAGCTGGTGTCAAAAAGGAGAACTGGGAAAAATGTACGCCCTCTGTAATCTCTCTCTCTCTCTCTCCCCTTCTCCCCCCCCCACAGAAACACAAACACTTATACACATGTATATATGTATATATATTGAGCCCAATTGATGCGGCAGTGCTGGGAGCCCACCAGGCCATATGAATGTGTATATGTAAGTCTGGCGTGCGCGCACACACACACACTCCACACACACACAAATGTAGATATAAAACAGTATAAGAAAACCTCTGCAGTTCATTGAAAACTATGTATTTATGCTTTTCAATAAACTGCAACATGTGTATATATACATATAAGTGTATATATACATACATATGAATGTATACAAGTATATCTTCCCAGCATTGACACTCACATTTCGTATTTTCTCAATTTCAGCCTTTGTGGGGCTACAGAAATAGTACAGCAGGTAGGGTGTTTGCCTTGCCCAGGGGCCACCCGGACTGACCCTTGGCATACCATATGGACCCCTAAGTACTGCCAGATGTGGCCCCCAAAAAAAAATCAATTTCACCCTTTGCAAACACAATCTGATTGCCAACCACTTAACCAGCTTCCTACATACAAACTTCTGTACTGAGACACGAGAAAGCAGTGTAAAGACCATTCTGGGAAACTTACCACATACTTCTGAGTTCCAGGAGATGTATAATCTTGCTTTATTTCTAATTCCAAGACATTTCGTTTTCTATTAAATGCAAAACTCCCGTAGAACTTGACCACTCCACTCTGATCTCTGAAGAACTGTAAAGGACTTTTGCATACTGAAATGAGTATGTACTGAATATACCAAAAGACAGGGAAATGAATCATTAGGGCCACAATAATTAAATTCTACAATGCATGCATCCCCAACAGTTTAAAGCTTGGAAACGTTTTTACTGTAAACTAGAGGCAGGTACTCAAATTCATACACAAAATGTTCTCACAGGGCTGCGGGGGACACTTTGGTGGTGGAGAAGGGACAGCAACTTTGTACATCAAAACCATAACCATTAATATTACTGCGATCATGTTACCTAAATACAAATTTTTTAAAATTTAACTCTAAAATATGTTCCCACAAACTCAAACCAAATTCCTGAAATATTACACATTTGTCTTTTCAGTGAAGTTAAAAAAAAAAAAAATGCAGTCTAATATATTTGAAACAGAAGAAATTCAAAATTTCTAGGATACCACTTAAGTTAGAATAAATGACTTACAATTCCTAGGTTTCTTTACCATTCCTTTGAAACTTACTTGCCTTTATATTCCCATATTTTTATAAATAATAACTTTTTTTATAAATAATAATTTTTTTAATAAATATTAACTTTATAAATAATTCTTACTTGCCTTTATATTCCCATATTTCCCTTTCTATGGAATAAATTCCATAAATTTTATAGGATATTCCCATATTCCTTTTTTAAAATGAATTTCCATGTTTCCTTCTCCCTTGGTTGATGTGCTATTAAAAAGGATACACCCATTGCTTTATTAAAGGCTGGATGTCTTTGCCAGAGACGTTTGAGATAGATTTCAAAAACCCAGATGTGGAAACCAACATCTGGCTCCACATATGAGACTGGAACTTCTGAGATGATGCGGTACTAGCCAAACTCAGCAGTTTATTGAAAACCTGCAAGAATAAGTTGGTGAGTTAAATATGTATAATCTAGAACATATCTCTTTGTAATTCTGTACTTTAACCCCTTACATTTTCTGTCAATTATACAAGACCATACTTTTACATTCTACTGCACACAGTGCTTCAACGAGTCCATCAGCTGATCACTTGACATCCCGTTATTCGTCAATTTGCTCTAGCAGGTGCCAGTTATGTTTCCATTTGTCCCTGTCACGTGCCAGGGTAGCCCAAGGACATCTGCTTGCTCCAGGAATACGAAGAGCCTCAAACCGATAGTTTGGCCCTGACATTTTATCAGCCTCTCCTTGCTCGTCCTTCTTAGCACTGCCATATTTAGGGCTCGTTCAGGGTCAGGGGGATGAGATCCATTGTTTTTACTGGTTTTGGCATATCACATAGGCAACGGACAGCTTGCCAGGCTCTGCCATGCGGGCAGGATACTCTTGGTAATTTGCTGGGCTCTTTGAGGGGGCAGGTGGAATACTCTTGGTTTGATCAACAAATATATATATAGGAATGCTTATTATCTCTCATATTTTATAGTATTTTAAATATTTGCCTCTGTAGTTCAGTGTTAGTCTCACAGCATTTAAAATATTTTACAAATTTTAGGACACTTTAAGTTTACCCTTCTGAAGAGCAAATTTTAAGAAATGTGTAAGATAGTGCCCAAAGGAAAGAGAGAGAGAAAAAGAGAGAGAGAAGAAAAGTAGCTGCCAAAGCTTAGACTGTGGGGCAGCGGGCACAGTGCCCTGGGTATTGGAGGGCAAGCGGGCACAGTGGGAAATGTACACTAGTGAAGAAACAGTGTGTGATTGAACCTTTGTAACTGTGTATCTCACGTTAATTCAATTTTCTAAAAAATGCGTAAGAATCCAAACTTACCATTCCTAGGTTGCTGCTAACCGTATCATAATTTCTACCCTAGTCGCTGAGTAATTTTGACACTCAATGAATGGGACCATCAGCTGACAAAGATCATAAAACTGTACTTCTGATAAACAAAACTGCGGGGGTTGGAGTGTACAGGGTGTGCGTTTGCCTTGCACACAGGCAACCCAGGTTCGATCCCGGCATCCCATATGTTCCCCGAAGCACCAAAAGTAATTCCTGAGTGCAGAGCCAGGAGTAACCCCTGAACATCGGCTGGTATGACCAAAAAAAAAAGCAAAAATACAAAGGATCTGGAAAGAGCCCAAAGGACTGACAGCACCTTGAGAGTGAAACTCAGCACTGCCAAATCCATGTCCCTGGCAGCACCAGGAGTAGCCTGGAGGCCCTAGGCCTGCCCAGGTAGTGGTGCCACCAGCACTGCCATACCAACAGGACCCAAAGCACTAAATGTATGCGCCCTAACAACCCGGTCAAATATCTGAAGAGTGCCCCAGAGTCTCCAGACCAGAGCTTGGGAGTCTCCTTCCCCCCAAAAAGAATTGGGGCGGGAGGCGATAGCACAATGGGGGAGGGCATTTGCCTTGCACGAGGCTGACCCGGGTTCTATCCCGGCATCCCATATGGTTCCCTGAGCACCGCCAGGAGTAATTCCCTGAGTGCAGAGCCAGGAGTAACCCCTGAACATTACCAGGTGTGACCCAAAAAAAAAAAAAGAAAAAAGAATTCTTTACAGTACCTATTACTATTACGTCAGAAGCTTTAAAAACACATATCCATTAGGACTTATACCACTCTAAAAGACTAAG
Organism: Cryptotis parvus; assembly: GCA_021461705.1. Taxonomy (NCBI): domain Eukaryota; kingdom Metazoa; phylum Chordata; class Mammalia; order Eulipotyphla; family Soricidae; genus Cryptotis; species Cryptotis parvus. Next base: position 96,835 of record JAJIBD010026502.1, read on the forward strand.
AGACAATGAACCATTCATGATTTGACACTTTTGTTCTTGAGACAAGCCAAGGGGTGAAGGGTGAGGCCAGAGATAGCTCATGGGGCTAGAGTGTTCTTCAGCAGGAGCCCTGGGTGCCAACTCTGGCCCCTCACAGTTCCCGAGAACCAAGCAACCCCAACAATTGCTGGAGGTGGCTCGGCACCAAATAAAATAAAAATAAAGAACAGAAGGATTTAAAAACTTAATTTGGGGGTCAGAGATTTAGCCTAGTGGTAGAAGCACATGCCTGGAATTTGCAAAGCACTGAGGTAACTTCATGTTTTACTTTGGTTTAGGGCCACACCAGGCCTCAGAGCTTCTTCCTGGCTCTGTGCTCAGGGGATCTCTCCTGGCAGGGCTCAAACCACATCTGGTGTTAGGATCAAACCCAGGTCAGCAGCGGGCAAGGCAAGTACCTTCACCCCGATACTATCTCTCTGGTCCCTAGATCAACTTCTGAAAACAAAAAGAGAAAACTTGCTTTAAGACTAATCTGAAATACCTTTTAAAAAGATTACTAAAAAATTCTTCATGGATCTCTAAAGGATACTGTGAATAGAAAATAAATACCTGAAAGTTCTAATGCAGTGATTTCTATTATGTTTCAACGATTTATATGAAAACCTGCTCAAAATTATGCAGGATTTATTAGTAACAAACACAAATATCATTTGTGGACAGGTTTTTTCTTCTATGAAAATATTTATAAATGGTGCTTGCTTCAGCTTAAATATTCTAAATATCACTCTGGCCATGACCCAGACACATATCTAGAAATCTCCAAGGAGACCAATAAACAGCAGACACGCTACAGGCCCGGCTCACGCGGCCAGCCACGCAACTTCTCCAAAAGTGTGTAATCACAATCTCTATTCTGTAGGAACATAACAGTAATTTCTTATACAGGCGGGTCAAATGGACAAATGGGTCTAGGGTGAGATTTAATAACCCTTATTAACCATCTTTTAAGAATATATTGTTCAACCAAATTTAGCAAATATTAGCTCTAACAAGCAATATGAATTAGATTATTCAGTGTATGTTCAGGGTAGGTTCAAACAGTAATTGCAAAAAGCTGAAACAATAATCTTCCAAATTCACACTAAGCTTATGACTTTATCAATACCATTACTATTTATACGTTGCAATAACCAATACAGTTAGAGCTGGCTAAGGGAGCAGGCATGGGGCTGGGGGAAGGGTAGGAAAGGAAGGTCTTTGGTGTGTGGGGCACACTGGTGACGGGACTGGTGGCGAATGATGAATGCTCGTAACAACTGTGCTGTGAAAAACTTCGTAAATGATGGTACTTAAATGAAAAATAAATAAACATTCTAAATAATGCCAAAACCCAAATCCATATGTACAAAGTTTGAATTTTCTCAGGTTCAAGTTCTATCTTTATAGTAACACTGCAGTGAGCCAAGTACCGAATCCATTCTCCATTTGAGAAAACCCAAACAAGCAGATTTGGCAGATAAACCAAGATGGTAATTAGTAACAAGCCTGCAGTCAATGCCCTGATCCTACCTTACAAGAGAATATTCAGATTATATACTTACAGGATTTACAATTTTTTAAAAATTATTTATTTTTTAAAGTTTTTTGGCCAATATCTGGTAGTGCTCAGAGGTTATTCCTGCACTCAGGAATTACCGGTACTCTGCACTCAGGAATTACTCAGGAGTTACTCTGCACTCAGGAATTACTCCCAGTGGTGCCTGGGGACCGTGTGGAATGCTGAGGATGGAACCCAGGCCGGCCACGAGCAAGGCATTTGCCTTCCCTGCTTGACCCTTGCACTGATAACCGTTACGCTGTTAGCCGTAACACTTACCTGTAGCATGAATTCCATACTGATTCTATTCTCAATCAACCTCATCACCAGGTGAGCTTTACACTGAAACATTGTGTAGTATTCCCAGGACAGTGTGTGTGGATGCTTTATCGAGAAGTGTAGATGGGATGCTGGACTGGAAAAAAAAAAACTCATTTAACATTAAATAAACAATAAATTCCATGGTTACATCAAGACAAGTAAAACCTCATGGAAAAACCTTAGCAATTTTTTTAGCATGTGCGTAGTAAAAGTAGGACATTCAGTTACAAGAAAATCATGTTTTATGAAGAAAATGTAAAAGAAAATTTGAACAAAGGAAATAAATAACAAATCCTGAGAGAGAGAAAATATAGGATTTTAAATATTCAATTATTTTTAAATTCATTAATACCAACAATACAATTCCAACAATAATCCAAGATTAAAGAAAGCACAAACCTCTTCAAACAATTACACATCTAAGCAAACAGTAAGTTATGAACATGCTAAGAAAAATTTAACAAAACCATAAAACTTCTTGTAATTTTGGGTGCGTAAAAGTCTGTGCCCCACTCCCCAACACATAGGTCAAAGAGCTCAAAAGGCTAGGCGCATGCAAAGTATGTAGAGGGGCCCAGTTTGCTCTCCACAAAGACCCCAGGGCTCTCCCACCAGCAGTCCCTGAGCATGAGCCAGGAGAAGCTCCAAGTAACACCAGGTATGGGCCCAAAACAAAACAAATTTCAAAAAGCCTTAGGTCAAAAAACCCAGAGTACATAAAAACTGTAATGAGGACCGAAGTGGAAGGATAGCAGGTAAGGGGTTTGCCTTGCATGCATGGAACACGGCTTGATCCCGCATCCCATATGGTCCCCAAGCACCACCAGGAGTGATTCCTAAGTGCAGAGCCAGGAGTAACCCCTGAGCATCGCTGAATGTGCCCCCCAAAAGAATAAAAAAATAATAATTTTAATGATAAGAGATAGGATATGGTAAAAGGGAACATCAGGAAATTATAGGTATGATCTTGTAGAAAATATTTACAATGTGTATGAAGAATAAAAACATTTGCAATTTTAAACTATTCCAGACAATGCTGTAGTAAATAACATTTACACATGTGAAAGAATTTCACTATGGTAAAAGCCTAGAAATACGTATCTATGAATTCTTAGTGCCAAATGAGCCTTCAGAAAAACTCAAATTCTCACCCTGTGCAGTCATCAAACCTCTTTGATAACAATGATACTGGGTGACAATGATGCCCAGAGGGCTGAATCGCAATCCTCCCATACTGCAGCTCTGGGCTCAAGGTCTGCCTCGACAGGGTCCCTGAGTACTGCAGGAAGTGACTACCACCAGGTGCGCAATGCCCCCCCTCCCGCCCCACACCAAAAATGAAACAAAACAAAACAACCACCAAATATAATCATCTAAGGGTGAGAGTGATAGCACAACGGATAGGGTGCTTGCCTTGCACAGAGCCGACTCAGGTTTGATCCTTGGCATCCCATCTGGGACCTCAAGAACTGTCAGGAGTGATTCCAGAATACAGAGACAGAAGCAACCCCTGAACACTACCAGGTGGGGCCCAAAAACCAAAATATTTTATAAAACTTAAAAAAAAAATAATGTGTCAAACTAGTGAAAAAAGTTGTACCTCTCTTTTTTTTGGGGGAGGGGCTGTAAATGGCAATGCCTGGGGGTTATTCCTGCCTCTACAGTCGGGAGCTGCTTCCGGCAGTGCATAGGAAAACTGTGCCATGCTTCTAGGATTGGCAGCAAGCAATGCAAGCACTGTAATCCCTGTTACCTCTCTGCCTGTGAAAACAAACACACTCTTCCTAAGCTTTAGAGTTTATGGCTTTCAGCGGGGGGCAGCAATATGGAGAAGATTAATAAATTCCAAGACATATGGAATAGTACTATATAGCTTTTAAATAGAGCAAGATTAACCTGTGCATAGCTAAACAAAATGCTTAACACAGGTATAACAACACATAAAAAAAGAAAGCAACAATATCTGATAAAATTACATTTTTTAGGGGGCCGGGGCGATAGTCCAGCGGGTAGGGCGTTTGCCTTCGTGCGGCCGGCCTATGCTGGCCCAGGTTCGATCCCGGCATTCCATATGGTCCCTGAGCACCGCCAGGAGTAATTCCTGAGTGCAGAGTCAGGGAGTAACCCCTAAGCATTGCTGGGTGTGACCCAAAAAAGCAAAAAAAAAAAAAAAAAAAAAAAGACATTTTCAAAATGCTAGATACATCACAGAAACAGACAAAAAGCAAAGAAGAAGGTGTACCAAATGTGTCATCTAGTTATCTCCAAGGAGAAAGAGAGGAGGAAAGAGAAAGAGGAGGAAAGAGAAAGGAAGGAGTAAGGAGTATAGGGCAAGAGCTAAAAACACCTTTTTCTTTTTTTTTTTTATGTTGTATACTAGAAGTACCACAATTAACAAATATATTGATTCAAGACCACAATCTTTTATCTAAAACCTTTGAGGCCAAATGTTTTCTAAAATCCAAAATTTTTTCATATTTTGGAAGAAAACACCTTTTTCTATTTTTGGCTTCAGGGCCATTCATGGGGATGCTCAGGGGATCAGTCCCGATGTGCTTAGGAAAAAACTATTCGGGCCAGAGAGAATGCTCAATGAGCTGGTACAGGCTTTGCATGCAGGAGGTCTGAATCCCGGATTAGATCCCAGAGAGCATCACCTCTCCTAGGGAGACAGCACAAGGGGACAGAGCGCGCACCTCGTACATGCAAGGCCCCAAGTCTGACCCCTGGAACCCCACGGCCCTAGGCCCAGTGGTGCCTGAGGCCTCCGCGTCCCAAAGCAGCCCCAGTCTGGGCACCACCAGTTCCTCAAGCCCAGGTCTGTCAGGAGTGGCCCCAGGCCCCGACCAATCCAGGTATGGTTGCTAGAAGATTTTTAAAAATTGCAACAAACAAAATCTGCCAACAAATTCACAAATATCAAGTTCTAGCAGTCTACTGCAATAATTTTGAGGTAGTGATGAATGCAAAGAATATTCAAGGTTATTTTCTGGCCATTACAATGTAACAGAAACTATCCACGATTTCTACTGCTGACAAAGCTACAGTATTAACACTACTGAAATCTTCATTAATGGTTAGTAAAAAGGCCTCTCATTCAAATTAAACTCAATTTATACACCTTTCGGAATCCACAGACCCGAGAACAAATTACAATTAATACTATCACATAACTTTGTTTTAAGTGGCTGTCTCCTTAAAAGTGACTTGCTAAAAAAAACAAAAAGGGAAAAGGAAAGAAAAGAGGTAAGGTGAGAGGGAAAGAAGACAGAAAAAAGAAAAAAGAGTGTCTAGGTAGTTTCATTCAAATACCATTAGGAAGTTATGATTCTAAAATCAACTGATACTGAAAGCATGTGCTCCACTTGAGATTTACAAAAAATAAAATCAGTGGTACTTAAGAATGTATATTTGTTTTCATGATTTTTAAACTTACGCATATGAACACAGTACTCTGGTAGCATTAGAATTAACGTGGAAAAGAGTAAAGCCTTGTTTTTTAAGTCTTTGTACAAGTTTATATCCATTTATAGCCACTGCATGTAATAAAAATAGTAAAGCAATGAGAGAGTAATGAGAACATTCCCAATGTTTGTCAGCTCAATATTATTATACACTATTTTGAACTCCCTTGGTGGGCCTCAGCACACATATAACTGAGCCTAGTAGAGTGATCCCATAAAACAAGCTTTATAACGTCCTCTGTGACGAATAACATACTTATCCTTCTCTTTTCCTCCTCCAAATATAGGATGTAGTAAAACTCCACCAGTTTTTAGTTCATATGCCACTATTTTGTCCAGCTCCTAAAAAAAGCAAACAAAAATACCCATATAAATAGGGGTTAGTAAAAATATTTTTACATATCAAATTTAGTAATGGAACTAAGAAAATTTGTTTTCCGGAATCAGAACATAAATTTCTTAAAATATAAAGGATTTGAAGACTAATGTTGCCACATACAAAGCAGACTTCCCAGGAGGCTGAACCATGTAGCCAACAAGCCTCAACTTATGGGTGGCCCGTAGTCTGGAAACTTTTTCTAATGATCCAACCCAATCTAGCCGGTGTTTCAAATTTATTTCCTCCTTCCCTGTATTGTATCTCTGAGTTATAGACTTATGCAAGTAAATAAGGATAAAATTATGACAGGAATCACATTTCTGTATTACTTCTAATATGGAAGAGATCAAACTAAAAGTAGAAGAAAGGTAATACAACCGCACTGGAAACTCTTGATTATTTTAAATACAAGCGGTAGAAAGACATCATACACATCATAATGAAGTGTTTACAAGTCAAGCTTGGATTTTGTGACTTCATTTCTCCTAACAGCTGCATACTATTCCATTGCATAGATGTACTAGTTTCTTTATCCAGTCACCTGTTCTTGGGCACTCAGACTGTTTCCAGATTCTGGCTATTGTAACAGTGCTACAATGAACGTAGAAGTGCAGATGGCGTTTCTGTTGTTTTTGGGTCCCCCAGGACATATTCCTAGAAGTGGTAGTCACTTATAAATGGATGGACATGGACGTATTATGCTGAATGAAATGAGTCAAAAGGAGAGGGACAGACAAGAAGATTGCAGTCATATGTGGAACAATAAAAGCAAAGTATGAGACTAATAGCCAAGGACAGTAGAAACATGGGCTGAACTGTGTGCTGAAAGGACGTAAAGGAACAAAATGATCACCTCAGTATCTGCACTGCAAACCATGATGCCCAAAAGGGGGAGGAGGAAAAGGGGAAAGAAGAAGAGAGAGGCGGTAGAGGGAGAGAGAGGAGGAAAGAAGGGAGGGAGGTGGGGAGCAAAAACGCCTGTCATAGAGGCAAGCTGGCAGGTGGAGGGAAACTGGGGGCATTGGTGGTGAGATATGTGCACTAGTGGAGGGACAGGTGTTGGAACACTATGTCTGAAATCTGAACATAAATAGCTTTGTAACTGTATCTCACAGTGATTCACACACACACACACAAAGTCAAGGTTAAAATCTAGTTCTGCAAGAACAACTTCATTCTACATTTATAAAATGAGGACAGTCACAGTAGCTAGGAGAATTTCAATAATGTAGAAGTGCCTGATACATTGCCAGTGCAACGTTACTGATCACCACACACACACACACACACACACACACACACACACACACACACACGTTTGGGGCTATGCCAGGGATAGAGCTCAAGATTCTATGCAAAGCATTTGCTCCACATCAGCTATTTCCCCATCAAACAAGAAAAAGGGGAATAAATAAATAAAAAAATACAAATAAAAGGGTTTAAGGAGCATGGCTTTATTTGGTTAATGCAAGTTTAATCCCTAATACCACAGACAGGGTTCCCTAAGCACCAGTAGGTGCCACCTGGAGACCCCCCAAACACCTTCAGGTGTGGTCCCAGTAAGCTCTGAGCACCAAACAGGCATACTGCAGGCCCACGCAGCACTGCATCCCTGCGTCCTCACCCTGAACTGCCACAGCCTAGCTGAGCTGAGAATCTAGAGGGGCTTGGCCCCTTGGGCTGCCCCAGTAACAAAAAAACTGAGGGGTAGATAAAGGCCAGAGAGCTCAATGGGCTGAGCACATACTTTCATTGTGTGAGGTCCAACACCCATCTTCCTCCTCCAAAGGAAGATATACAGAACCACAATGGACTAAGCAAAACACAGTTGATTTCTATCCTTTTTTGAATATTTTTTTTTGGCTTCTTTGGGTCACACCCAGCAATGCTCAGGGATTACTCCTTGCTGTGCACTCAGGAGCACTCTTGGCGATGCTCGGAGGACCATATGGGATACTGGGAATTGAACCTGTGTCAGTTCGATGCAAGGCAAACATCCTACCTGCTGTGCTACGGCTCCGGCCCCTGGATATAATTTTAAGTAAATGGGAAAAGGCCTTTTTTTTTCCAGAGGCCCTGGGTACAATCCCTGGCTTCAACACTCATCCAAGAACGGTCATCAGTCATCTTGTTAGTGAAGTGATTTTTATGCTTATAGGAAAAATTTCACATGACAGCAAATATTTTACGATAAAAAAAAAATGTGACTTTGAAATCACAATCCCATTGATTGATTTTTATTGATTTTCTCAGTGAATAATGAAGCCGGCAGTTTTTACCTCTTTAATCCAATGGCGGTATTCATTAACACCAAAAGTTTTTTTCATCCAAAGTCCATAGATATAGCCGGAAATTCCCTTTAGTACCCATTCATCAGACCTAAACACAAAGTCAAACTATAAATTCCTTCAAATCACATAAATTCTTTCGATAATCCTGAAGAGTATAAGAGAAGATCGAGTGTGTAATACTTTACCTTATCAGAATTATTAACAAATAATCTGATTTCGCACTACTCGGTTTGTCCTTTCATGAAAACTTTCCTCACATGCAGCATGACCTTTAACCGTCAAACCCCTCACAGCTCTGCTCCTGAAGAGCCGTTTCCCTTGTGCTCACCTGTTCGGTGCTCTCTGCCACTCAGCATTTCCTTACCTATACCCCAGAGTGCACTGCTCAATTCTAGCCTGTCATCAGTTTCAACTCTACGCGTAATTACCAGCAGAAGCCCAAGATCTAAGTTACTTAGGCAAACATCTAACCAACAAGGAAACCTGCTCACTCTTTCATCTATATACTCATGGCTTCATCCATTTTGCCTCTCATGTTTCAATTATTCCCATGATACCTTTACATGGGGGAAAATTAAAAATCAATATTTTCCCTCTGGAACATTTCCAACAAGAAAAGAAAACCAAGATTCACATACTACACAAAGTACAGAGTACTCAGAATTCCAAATGCTACTATTTTCAGCCCCATCTGGCAGTATTCAGGACTTACTACTGGCGCTGTACTCAGTCATCATTCCTGGGGGATATACGCGGTGCTGGGGGGTCACTGTGGTTGACCCAAGCAAGGCAAGTGCCTTAACTTCCAGTCCCTTAGAACATAGGAGTTTTGAACATTTTTTCAAATTCATCTCATGTTAACTTCTTCTAGCCATTCACATCTTTCAAATACATCAAAACATATGTAAGTACTAGCAGAAAAATGCTCACAGCATCGCTACTTAGAGGACAATTATTTTAAAGGCACATGAAAGTCCATCAACTATTACCCCTGAACATTACCAATTATGTCAACACTGACATTAGAACTCTAACTATACTTTCAGCATATTTAAGCCCTCCTCTCTACAGAAGTTATTCATTAAGAAATGACTGCTACTAGAGCCAGTGTACTGTACTTATGCCTTGCATAAGGTGCAACCCTGGTTCAATCCCCAGCGCCACCAGGAGTGATCCAGACACAGAGCTAAGAGAAAGCCCTGGTCAGTATCAGGTCAAAGCAAACCAAAAGAAAGTACTATCAAAATCCTAACCTTATTCTGAGTGTACACTAAGAGTATACCTTTATTGAGTTCTTAGACAAACAATGTAGATGAAATTTATATACTCATTATTTTCAAATACTTATAGATTTTTCTCTTAATTATCTATACTTTTCCATTTACATAGCAGGAAAAGAAATTAAAATGAAACTTTCCTGATTTTTTTTCTCATTAACTGTAACCTTTGAAATTACTTACCAAGACATTCTGGATATGAAACATCCGAAAAACTGCTGGGCTAAGGACTGAGCTAAACACCTTCTAGTCAAAGGAGTCTCATCTATAATCATGGCACTGTGTAAGAGATTCCGTGCTGGAATTTAGAAGAGACAGCTAGTTAAAGTCAAGAAGTAAACAATTCTTTAATCAAAATAATTACACTTTTAAAAGAAAGAGATTTGTTGGACATGAAGAGAAAAAAAACCAGAGTATAATAAAAGTTTTCACATATTTTCAAATTAAGCTGAAACCAACACTCTTAATGCCTATCACTTCAAGTAAGGAATGCAGTGTTTCCCCATGAAAAATACACACTGGGGTTTGAGGAATAAAGGGAACCATCAGGAGTCACAGCCTGATGACCCATCAGACACCATCTTCTGAAGCACTTTTTGTTTGTTTTTGTGTCACACCCAGCAGTGCTCAGAGATTACTCCTGGATCTGCACTCAGGAATTAATTACTCCTGGTAGTGCTCAGGAGACCATATGGGATGCCGGGGGCGGAACCCAGGTCAGCTGCGTGCAAGGCAAACACCCCACATGCTGTGCTATAGCTCAGGGCCCTGATGAAGGGCTTTTTTTAATCTTTGCTAATATTGATTTTTTTTTTTATGCTTGACTATGGCTTTTAAACCAACACTCCAAATCCTTCTAAAGTAATCCTGAAGAATGCAAGAGCAGCACAAAATTTATAAATTCAGGCCTCAAATACATAAGCCAAGGGGGCAGGCAGACTGATAGTACAGTGGGTAGGGTGCTTACTTTGCATGTGGCTGACCTGGGTTTGATTCCCAGCATCCTATTTGGTCCCTTGAGTACCCAAGGCAAGTACGTTACCCACTGAAGCATTGCTTGGCCCCAGCATTTCAAATCTGAAGAGATACTGACCTAAAAATACTCATGGATGCATAAGCAGCCACTTCAACATAAGCTTCATCAATGAACACAGTTTTGAAACAAGAATATGGATACCGACACGTAAGAATTTCTTCATAGAATTCAAAAACTTCGTGAAGGTATGATGTAGTGTGTTTAAGCAATGGAAGAAGCTGGGGTAAACAAAAAATGAGTAACCTGGAAGAAAGAAGAGCAGAGAAGAGCTAAAAGTATTAATATTTTTAAATTTTAAAAATACTTTAGTTATGAAAAAAATCACATAAATATTTAAAAATATGCATTCAACTCACTGCAAGGAAATTCTGGTATATTTTAAAGTGATTACTTATTCTGTGTTCAGAAAATAATCACTGTACTTAAAAATTAAACTGATAATTTTTAATTTAAAAAAAATTAAACTGATAAACTGTTCATGCCAGGAATGAACATATATGAGAAAAAGAGAAAGGAAAAGGGCGGGGGAAAGGTGGAGAGAAATGCTTGAAAGGAAGAGGAAGGGAGGGAGAGAAAAAAGATTATTTTGATTTCCTTACTAGATTATATCCTTGGACCTTGAACACAGATATAAAGTTATCATATACAATCTTGTCTCATATTATGATTCTCTGCCAGTGACAGATTACTATTACAAGAATGACAAACTAAGGTTTCATGTCAGGAGACTAAAGAATGTGAGCTAATCACATATATATATATATATATGTGTGTGTGTGTGTGTGTGTGTGTATACACACATGCAATATAATATAACTATATATATGTATATATATATATATATATATATATATATATATAAATAAATAAAGCATTTTTTTTTAGACAGGGCACCAGCAGCACTGGGGCCAGAGGCGATAGCACAGCAGGTAGGGCGTTTGCCTTGCGAGTGGCGCGACCCGGGTTTGATCCCCGGCATTCCATATGGTCCCCCTAAGCACCGCCAGGAGTAGTTCCTGAGCAAAGAGTCAGGAGTAACCCCTGAGCATTGCCAGATGTGACCCAAAAAAAAAAAAAAAAAATAGTAATATGGTACAATCAGGAAGATCCACGGAAACTACACAGAGTAAAATACAAACAGAAAAGTTATTTGAGGAATAACTAGAAAGGAAACTTGGAATCAAATTCTAAAAAGACTGCCTAAGTGAGGTGAAGAGTTCAGAGTCCAGCAAGATGGTAAAGGTAAAGTCTATGAGAACATGACCCTTCCAGAAGGGCCATGAAAGATCAAGGACTAGAACAGCATGAAGCCTGTTAGCAGCAGAACTGTGAATGGTGTGCTTTAAATCAGAAAAAAAATAGATACAAAGAATAACTAGAATAACGGTCACCAAGGTGACTATCTATATTGTACTAATTATCAAGGCAAAAAATTACAAAATTACATGACATCTTTGACATACAAGCAAAAACCAGTATTTACATTCATGCAAAAGAGATTCACTTTAGACAGTTTGATAACAGTACAGTGATTTTTTTTTCTTTTTGGATCACACCCAGCAGTGCTCAAGGGTTATTCCTGACTCTGCACTCAGAAATTACTCCTGGTGGTGCTTGGGGGACCATATGGGATGCCAGGGAATCAAACCCGGGTCAGCCATATGCAAGGCCAATGCCTTACCCGCTGGACTATTGCTCTGGACCCAGTACATTGATTCATAATATGGTAAAGCTATCTGACAGAGCAAAACACTAAGTTGTGAGATTTAAATATTCAAGAAAAACACTTTTGACTTTCATTTACCTTTCTCTCATTCAGTGTTTTAGAATGAAAGACATCCTTCCAAAACACACAGTGTGTACAAATCTCATATTCAATTTAAAACTTATCATATACCAAAGACAATAAAACTCATTGCCACTTTTATCAGTCAATATAGTTTAGGAGTACGGTCCAGAGAGCAAAAAACAAAATCATTCACAAAATATCTTGAGTATTTGCTGGGAGTGACTTTATAATTCCTGGGATTTCAGGTAAGCAAACATAAGCTGCAGACCTAGGAACTCGCCATCTGACTAATTTTGGTTGCCTTCAAGTTTTGCTCACATAACTAAAAGAAACGTTAAGACGGTCACGTCATAAGCTTTATATTAAAAAAAATAAAAACACTAGAATTATAAGAGATTCATCTGTACATTTAAATATCTGTAGAGGGGCCGGAGTGATAGTCCAGTGGGTAGGGCGTTTGCCTTGCACGTGGTTGGCCCATGCCGGCCGGGTTCAATCCCTGGCATCCCATATGGTCCCCGAGCACCGCTAGGGGTAATTCCTGAGTGCAGAGCCAGGAGTAACCCCTGAGCATTGCCGGGTGTGACCCAAAAAGCAATAAATAAAATAAACAACTATCTGTAGAAGCAAGAAGATTAATCATCAATAAATCACTTTCACCTAGTGTCTAACGTGTGGAGACGGCCTATTAAGATTTCATCTGTGGCAGAATAGAGGAAAGAAGCCTGACTTTCTCAGCTGTCTGCTGGCCACTTTCACTTTTACTCCGCATATGCTTAACTGAGAACTAATCTTTTTTTTTTTTTTTTTGGGCGGGGGTCACACCCTTCAATGCTCAGGGATTACTCCTGGCTCTTCACTCAGGAATTACTCCTGGCAGTGCTCGGGGGACTGTATGAGATGGCTGGGGATCAAAACCGGTCGGCCGCGTACAAGGCAAATGCCCTTCCCATTGTGCTATCGCTTCAGCCCCCTGAGAACTAATCTTACTTTTTAATTTTGAAATTGCACTATTTCAAATTCCAAAGATGGGACTCAATATTCATAAACTAGGGAGGCGACAATAATCCTGAAGAGAATGTTAGATAGCAAGGTATATTCTAATCAAATTTAAAATATTTACGCTCACTTTAAATGTCAAGCTCTCAGGTGAAAAAAAATTTTGCAATTTAAGATGAGAACCTTTTGAAAGAAATTCTTTTCAGAATTCACCATTAATATATCAGATAGGGAAACCTTTTCTCACTGCTGATATTCTTAAGTAGGAAAAACTTGGTACTTATTAATGCCCTTCTTTTTTAATCAGGAACGACAGGAAGGGAGGAAAGAACGGATCAAGGAAACATGACTTACTTCATGCATGTATGGATCTACGAGTATTTCAAAAGGTCCAATGGCCAAGGAGATATTTGAAGCTGCAGTTGGGATGGTAAGCATGTAATGGAAGGTCTTCTTTCTCATATCATGGGTGTATACTGTCTCCACCAAATCTCCATTGGAAACAGCCACCATTGCAGCATCTACTGTAAATTCTAATTTCCAAGTGCATAATTCAGAGTATGAATCAACACATGGGAACCAAAATCTAGGAAAGAGAGTTGACAATATAAAAATGTTGGAAGTGTGACCTAGATATTTGTTTCTTACACATGCCCCATGAACAGAAACCTTTCTAAAAATATAATCTGCCTATACAAACAAAAGATATCATGTGGTTATCTCCAATCCAAGCCCTAAAAAGTGGCAAGCAATTCTTAGTTTCCACCTTTCAATTAAATATAATTTTCAGTTGTCTATTCAAACTAGTCAGTGTTTAGGCATCATTTACTTCAGGTACTAAAAAGCAATTATTTTAAAAAACATATTCCCTAAGACAGAAAACTGGTTTCCTGGACTATGTGATGCATCAATCTGGTAAAGTCAGATATAAACTTTCCATCAGCTCAGGTTAAGTTCCATATGCTAGAATCTACAGGAAACATAAGACATCTCTGGCTTGCAGGAATCAACCAGCAGAGAGTACCCAAACTACAAAATAACATTTCCATAATACGCAGTGACTATAGCTGTAAGAATGAGCTACAATTGGGGCCGGAGCGATAGCCCAGCGGGTAGGGCGTTTGCCTTGCATGCAGCCGGCTTGTGCTGGCCCGGGTTCGATTCCCGGCATCCCATATGGTCTCCCGAGCACTGCCAGGAGTAATTCCTGAGTGCAGATCCAGGAGTAACCCCTGAGCATCGCCGGGTGTGACCCAAAAAAGAAAAAAAAAGAATGAGCTACAATCACACATCTTAACAACACAGGTCATTCTGATATCAAGAACATAACGTGTATGATTCCATTCATGTGAAATTAAAACAGGTATAATGTATGATATTTTAGAAACTGTAGTTAATCTGTGATATTTTAGCATAGTGGTTACCCTTGAGGAGCAGCAGCAAGTAAGAAAGTAGTAGTGAACTGGGAAGCCTGCTGCTGGTGATGCTCCTCCTTGGTCCGGACAGGCACTGGCAGCCTGCTCCCTATGACAATGGACTGAGCTTTCTACGCGAGAAACTCACAAGGTGAAATAACAGTGGATGCTATCTTAGTTCAAGCTTCTAAACTTTTAAAAAGAGGCAGAGAGAGCTCAGAAGGTAAGGCACTGTCTTGCCTGAGAACATAATTCAAACCCCCCATCATTACATACGGTCCTACAATCACCACCCACCATCACTCCTGAGCACAGAGCCAGGAACAGCTCCTAAGTATCACCAGTTGCAGCTCACTCCACCTCCACCAAAATTAAATAAAAACAGAGAAAGATTTATCTTTTTTTTTTTTTTTTTTGAGGGGGGGAAGCTAGGAACAGAGCCTAGGTCTCATGCCTGCAAGGAATGTTATTTTACTACTCCACATCTGCAGCCCAAAGAGTGTGAAGTCAAGCGCTTTCACAACATGAGAGGAAAATCTCTCTCAAAGACTAATGAGTTCTTAGTCTCAAAGACTAAGAATGACGAGCGGAGAGACTATGCAGGAGTTAAGTTGCTGTCTTACAGCAACGCCCAGATCTGCAAACGGTACTGTGAGCAGCGCCAGGAATGATCCCTGAGCACAGTCAGGAGTAAGCCCTGAGCTCTTCAGGGCATGGCCCAATCCTTCCTTCCAAGACACCCACCCAGAAAAGGGTAACTTGTTTAGGGAACCAAGCTCATAGATCCCTATTTTACAGTAAAACATGTGCTGCATATACACAAGAATACTGAAGCTGGAAATTACATTTAAGTATGAAAAAATTCAAAATCTACCTTGTAGAATTTTGATACCCACAAGAGAAAACATGAGCACCTCTCTCCGCCATACTTCCCTCTACACTGGGTACCACGAAGTGCAGACCCCCTTTGGGCTGATCCAAAGAAAAATTGATGTGTATCTTTAGGACCTTTAATTCTGCAAAAAATAAATGAATAAGTAAATTCACTGGATGCAAAAATATACAATTTAGTAACAGTGGCCTATATAATCAAAACAAAGGCATACTGAATAAAAATGCCAGTTCAGGCTCTCACCATCTTTATAACCAAAGAGCCTGTGGCTGATGTCCTAATGGCCACTCAATTCTACCTTTGTTCTTTCAAAATATACCTCCGGTCATGCCACATCCTCCCGACATTTCCAACAGTGCTACACTGACTGCCTAAGGAAAAGGTTTAAAATTCTGACATAAGGGGGCGGAAGGATAGCCCAGCGAGTAGGGCGTTTGCCTTGCACGCGGCCGGCCTGTGCCAGCCCGGGTTCGATCCCGGCATCCCATATGGTTCCCCGAGTACCGCCAGGAGTAATTCCTGAGTGCAGAGCCAGGAGAAACCCCTGAGCATTGCCGGGAGTGACCCAAAAAAAGCAAAAAAAAAAAAAAAAAAAAATTCTGACATAAGACACACTCAGGCCTTCCAGATTCAATTCAAAACTTACTCTTCAAGTTTGTTCTTTAATTATATACTCACATGGATTGTTAACTCTAACTGGAAGAGGGTGGAAGAATGAATATTCAAGAGTTTATATTAGACATTATCTATGAAGATTTTTATTATCTTCATAATAACAAATGCTGCTTTCAAAATTAGATTAAAAGATGCCTTTAAAATTCCTATACTGGGTTGGAGCGATAGCACAGCGAGTAGTGTTTGCCTTGCACGCAGCCAATCCATGTTTGATCCCCAGAATCCCACATGATTCCCCAAGCACCGCCAGAAGTAATTCCTGAGCAAAGAGCCAGGAGTAACCCGTGAGCATCTAATAATAATAAAATAAAATTCCTATACTGACATTATCATATCTCTAGTTCCTAATCATGTAATGATGATGATCCTTCCCTGCTCCTCTATTACACTGTCCATGCCTAACCCCTAAATTGTCCCTTTTGGGCTGTCCCTCCCAAACACAAAAAAAAATTTAAAAAAGCAAAACTTTTCTTGTTGGGGGCCAGAGCGATAGCACAGCAGGTAGGGTGTTTGCCTAGCATGCAGCTGATCTGGGTTCGATCCTTGGCATCACAAATGGTCTCCTAAGCACCGTCATGAGCATTTAGGTGTGACCCAAGGGAAAAAAAAAATTTCTTGTTGATCGATTTTTTTTTAAAGGCTAGGATACATAACGGTAGCGATGCATATAAAATAAAATTACATATAATTAGGAAGGCAGTAAGTTTACAAAAGAGAAAAAAATATGAGCTCTCAAAAGTAAAAAGATTAGGTTCAAAACTATGTTCTATGTTCTAACTTTAGTATATTTAGCAGGTCACTACTTTCTTTGGACTTTCGTCTTCTATATTAGTCTTCTACATAAGAAAGGAATGTAACCATAATTTTTATTATCCTTCGGTGTTATACAACGCTTTATCTATAAACTAACTTGACAGTGTGTGAGTTTCTCAAGTCTGAAATTATCCTATACACCCAATTTTTTTTTTTTTTTTTTTTGGAACTTTCACCTGAAATACAACAGTGAAATGAGTGGCTTTTCGTCTGCCCTTCATGAATATTTTACTGTAGACAATGGTCTTTAAGAAGGTTTCCAACACCTGAATGAGTGACACCAATTTTCCCATAAGTTTCTAGTCCCTGCATCTAACATGACTTCATCGGGCAGTCAGTATATTCTTGGCACTTTACCATCAACGTGCTTCCATAACTCTGATGGAACCTTAATACAAAGTTCTCCATTTCCTGCGTCAGGATCCACAGCACTAACCGCAGCTGCGTGAGCATTGGAAAAATAATTAAGATTTCTCCTGGGAGGGGGAGAAAAAGAGCAACCTTAGCAATAAGTCAAATGTCCACACTTATTTTCTCAAATATCCAACACCATTTACTTGTAATCATATCTTCTTACATAACTCACTTAAACGCTCTTTAGTCAACTGTTGCTCTGCTCACCATGACAAGAAAGCTCAATGTCACAGTTCCCTACCCACATATGCAGTGTAATTAATAATTACTACGGGCACTCTATTCTTCAGTAGTTTCAGATTGCCATAGCCATTGTAATTTTCTAATACAAGTATAAAACACATGTAAAATTAAAGCAGGGATTATTCTCTACAAATCTGTCAAAAATTTGAATGCATTTAACAACCTCTAAAATCTGTCAGAATTTTAAAACAGTACTAATAGTGAAATATTTTATTTTCATTTCGGTTACGTAATTATGATAGTGTTAATGTTAAGGACTTAGACACACAAGTTACAGTGCCTTAACCACCAAAGGCAGAAAAAAAATGAAAACCGTCATATTGTATGTGGAAAAGGGAAAACAAATTCTAAGAGTAGAAACTAAAACTTATCCCAACAATATGCTAATGGATCAAGAGTGCTCTCAAGGGGCCGGAGCACTAGTACAGCAGGGAGGGCACTTGCCTTGCATGCAGCCAGCCTGGGTTTGATCCCGGGCATCTCATATGGTCCCCCAAGCACCACAAGGAGTAATTCCTGAGTGCAGAACCAGGAACAACCCTTTAGCATCACCAGGTGTGATCCAAAAGGCAAAAAAACAAAAAACAAAAAAAACCCGTGATCTCAAAATAGGAAATATTTATTTTAGGTACAGAAATGTGGTATTTTAGAGAAACTCTTCTTGTGCAATAAAATAGTAGTGAAAACAATTTATCGACTATTTTAAAGTAGTCTCCCTAGGGCTGGAAGGCTAGCTGGATAGCACAGATAGGCAATTTGCATGCAGGAAGTCAAGTTCTGTCCCCAGAACTGCATGGTCCCGTGAGCACAGAGTAGGAAATAGTTCGTGAGTATCAGCATCCCAGATGGTCCCCCGAGAATAGCCATGAGTGACTACTGATTGCAGAGCCAGGGGTAAACCCCGAGCATCACAGGGTGTAACCCAAAAAAGAAAAATTATTATTAGAAATGTCAAGTTTTAAAATCTGTAACTTGGGGGCCAGAGCAAAAAGCACAGCGGGTAGGGCATTAGCCTTGCATGCGGCCAACCGGGTTCAATCACCGGCTCCCCCATATGGTCCCCCAAGCACCACCAGGAGTAATTCCTGAGTGGAGAGCCAGTAGTAACCCCTGAGCATTGCTGGGTGTGACCCAAAAAAAAAAAAAAAATAAGTCTGTGACTTACTGTTTTGATTCATTGTGACAAACTTCCAAGGTTGGATCATTGTAAATAAAAGCAGCTTCTAAATCGTTGATCCGTACTCGGTATATTCTACACTGTTTGCTGTTCAACTTGATTCTATTCAAGTTTGCAACTGTAGGAAATATTGTCAGTTCAACAAACCCCTACAAAGAATAAAAATATCATTATTATTAAGATGAACAGGTTAAGATTTTTAAACTTTTAGTTATACTTCACTAGAGATAGGAACCCCAATCGTTACAAACACACGTGCTCTCCAAGTACCTTCATTTCAAATGCAGTTGTCCTAGAGACTGAATAGCGAGTTACCTATAACCAGCTTGGTGGACCATATGCACTATCAGCTGAAAACTAAGACAATCTGCATACACCCAAAATTTTTTAAAAACTCACTACACTCAGATAATTAATATTTTCTAGACAAACTAAAATATGAATGGGATAAAGGAAAAACAATGATAGAACAGAATTGGAATGAGGCTATCAACTAAAAGGACTTGGTCTCCAAACAGGAAATAAAAATGAAAAAACTAAACATAACACCATTAAAGCTAAAGCTACAAATACGTCCGGTCATATAGTCAAGGGAGGTAAATCAGGAGGACATACAGGGGATATTCAGTCAAGAAAAAAAGTCAATTTTTTCCTTGAGGGAGCCGCCTGGTTTCCTTCTGAGTAGTTTCCTAAGTCATGTACAGTTCTACCATGTTTGCTTTGTGAACAATCTGAGACGATTTAAAATATAAGAGACAGCTCACTACACTGGACCTTGCCATTCCTCTCTTGTGTCAATCAAGCGGAAAACCAGAATAATGAAACATGGACAGTATGTGCTGTCATTTTAATATCTTGGATTGAAAGCTGATATATTCAATAAAAAAAACATGGGAAGGCATGACTAAAAATACAGTGGGTAGAGCGTTTGCCTTGCACACGGCTGAGTCAGGTTCGATCCTTGGCATCCCATATGGTCCCCTGAGCACCACCAGAAGTAATTCCTGAGCAAAGCCAGGGGCCGGGCGATAGTCCAGTGGGTAGGGCATTTGCCTTGCATGCGGCCAGCCTATGCCGGCCCAGGTTTGATCCCTGGCATCCCATATGGTCCCTCGAGTACCGCCAGGAGTAATTACTGAGTGCAGAGCCAGGAGTAACCCCTGAGCACTGAGCGTCACCGGGTATGACTATAAATGGATGGACATAGAAAGGTCATGTTGAGTGAAATTAGTCAGAAGGAAAGAGAGAGATATAGAATGACTGCATTTATTTGCATGACATAAATACATATATAATATTATGATACCAAAATCCAATGTCAGGCGAAACGTGGATTAGAAGGTCTTACCAAATGGAAATTACCGCAAACATATGGGAGTCAGAGGTTAGGTAAGACAGAGAAGGGAATATGTGCGAATAAATGTCCAAAGAGCTAACACCAACCTAGAACTGAGCATTAAATACAGGCAAAAAAAAATGCACCATGATAGCCTCTAAGTGCTATGTATTGCAACCCACAATATGTAAGAGAAGAAAAAGAGAGAGAGGAAGAGAAAAGAGGTAAAGAACCTGCCATAGAGGCAGGCTATGGGAGGGTAGAGGGAATTGGGGACATTGGTGGTGGGAAATGGGCACTGGTGGAGGGCAGGGTGCTGGAACACTATGTGACTGAAACCTCCAAACATGAACAACGTTGTAATTGTATATCTCACTGTGGTATAATAAAATATTAATTTTTAAATAAATAAATAAATAAATAAATAAATAAATAAAATGAACAGAAAACTGTTAAGAGACTGCAACAGGAATATCAGAAGTGAAATAGAGGTAGCAACCAAAGAGGATTAGATTATAATGACAAAGTCCACGAGTGAATGAGCAGTACAATACACAAGACCCTACACCAGATGCTTTCAGATGCCCTCTCTAATATCCCTAACAACTGGAAGTGTAGGTACTACATTAGCCTTCTTACCGGAAGTCATAGGGTGAAGACTGCATAACTGTAAGTAGAACACGGATATCGGAACACACATCTACATGCTCCCGAGGCTCCCCATTATGCCATAATGCCATTCACAGAAGACTTTAAGTAATATGCAAGATTTTTTTGGATAAGGTTCTAACTGGTCAAAAGCCTAGATATTCTGCAGTCCTCTTTTCCCCATCCCCAAACAAGAGAGTCAGACATCCTAAAGTAGACCCTTTGCACAGACTTATATGTAAGCAGATGAGAGAGAAAAAATCTCTTTGAAAGTGTGTGTTGAATTTCCCTGGAGAGGAAGAACTGAATTCACTGAATTATAGTGACCAGCAAGAGTGATGAATCTACATAAATGAACTCGAATAAACTCAATGAGAATAAGCAGAACCGAGAAGTCAAAAGTGAAGGCAGGGAGCGAGGGACAATTGCTCTAAGGGCTAGTGTGCAGGCTTTGCATGGGGAGGCTCTAAATACCTCTCTGAGGCCCCCAACACCTTCAGTCACTGTGGTCTGGAAAATAAACAAGCAAAATAGGTGGACTGGAAAAGAAACTGCTAAGGCAAATACTGTCAAGTTAGATACATTGGTAAAACCTAAGAACAGGCTCTGGCCTACTGAGCTAATGATGAGTAAAGTGTTCATGAGGCTACAGAAAGCTCAGGCTTCTGCATCATCAAGCCTCTGACACCACCCAGAGTCCTAACCTATGCCTGACAACACTCAAGCCAATCACTGAAAAACCACTGCTTTATACTGAAGAACAATGGAAAGATAGTTTGTTGCTTGATGCTTGTAAGTTGCCTGCAATGGCTATTGGGGAGGTAGAGAGGCATGCCACAGGGTACCGGGGAGGGAGGGGGGGAACGGGACACTGTGACGACGGACAGGACCAGTACATGTCGGATTAACCAGAGACACATGCAAGCCAGACCCCAGCCCGCAGCAGTCTCAACCCACGCTGCTACCTTTAAACTCCAGCTCTGCCAAGGGTATGAACCTGGGTTAGTCCAATTCTCTGTGCTTTAACAAAAAATAAATTAACTAATAAAATTAATGTATTGATAAAATTAATTAAAATAATTATCAAATTATTAATAATTTTCATAAATAATTGTCATTTCCTACCCTTTGATGTTGTTACAACAGCTAAACAAAGTTCTTAAAATCATAAACTGACATTGATAGTCTTAGGATTTTCCACTCCCTTTCTCCAGTATTCAAAGCAAACATCCTTTATTACAACTTATTAACATCTCCCCAACATTCACTGCAGGCTCCAACTCTCCCTTTCTCACCCTTGGCACTTCTTTAAGAGACCCAAATGCAGAAGTGTCAGACCGATCCATAGCACAGCTTGGAATTTCCCTATGTTCATCACACAGGGGTTACTCCCATCTCGGTGCCAGGGATTGTTCCTGCCTGTGCCTGGAGAACCCTGCAATGACAGGCTGCAAACTCCAGCCTCTGGGCATCTCCTCGGCCAATTCCTACAACCTTCACTTCCATTCCTTGAACGTCCACAATGCCCAGGCTGCTATGCTACTTCTCTCCCAGTGTACCCGCCAGCACACGGCACCTCGGCCGTAGACCTCTTGTTTCTCACTACACACCTTCCTCAAACTTGCAAGGCTCCTTTTTCTTTCACCCGTGATCCATAAATTCTCTTCCTCCAACTATCAACCCTTTGTGCTTACATTACTCTCCCTAGATTTTTCCCTCTCCACTTGCACTATAAAGTCACACACAATCACAACATTCCATAAATGTCTCCAACCAAGTATACAGAAAATG